>VDFB02322663.1:0-45684 GCA_007258455.2 Sequoia sempervirens | reverse complement strand
CCTCCCTCCCACTCTCTCACACCCTCTCCCACCCACTCCCACTCTCTTCATCCCTCCCTCCCACTCTCTCCCAACCTCTCCCACTCTCTCCCACCCTCTCCCACTCTCTCTCTACCTATCTTTGAAGTCTCTCCCTCTCACCCTACCTAGCTAAGTCCCCCTCACTCTAACCACTTTTCTCCCACTCCCTCTCTTTTAAACTCATTTCCACCCCCTTTCCCCATCCCACCTTACCTAGACAACTCTCTCTCTCTCTCTTAAAATTCTCCCTCCCTTTAAAGACATACATAAATACATATGTACATAAAATCCTACATCCATACAATATACATGCACTAATACATATAGCCATACATACATACAAGGATATATACATACATTAACATTAACGAAGACATAACATTAATGTAGACATAATGCAAGTGTGTTATGTCTTGCTTGGCATGTATCACAGATAAGCAAAATGTCAAAACTAGGAAATAATGTGCTCGCGTTATAACACGAGCGCGCTATATTTTGCTTTGGGAATCCCTGAGCGTTAGCATTGGTAGTTGCCTTGGAATACCAACCCAAAGGCTTGGAGGGCATTCCCAATGACTAGAGACGTGTTTTTGCAAATTCTACAATTTTTTCACATAATCGAGTTCGTGCTCACCATCAGGATTGCATCTGGTTCAATATCAACAAAAGAAAACACATGGGTAGTGTTAGGCTCTCTCTTAGCTATCCAACGATGTAATTTTTTTCACTTTTTAACAATGTTAAGCCTTTCATCCATAATTTCTTTTGTTTGTATGTCTCTTTTTCGCCAAAAATTAGTATGTGGTTTTTTTTTCGTTATAAATTAACCGTTCATCAAAATTTCAAATAAATTACATTTTTAGAAACTAGACTCTATTCTACAATTTAAAAAAAAAATTTAAAAATCAATTACCTTCAAAAAATTTTAGGGGGAGCATGGCCAAAATTTTGCTTTTTAGGAAGTGCCCACTTAGAAAATTAGTAAAAAATCAAATACGCATTAAAAAATTATCAGAAAAATCATGCATCAACTAGAGACTATTAGCTAACTTTTGACTATAGCAATTTTAAAAATACTACAAAAAAGTTCACCATGCTCAAGTCGTACAAGAGTTGCTATGTTATGTTTTCTAACAAAAATAGCACCAATTTATGTATGAACCTCTTTTGAACCCCTTAATCTCAACCATTTTCAAAATAAATTAGTAGTTTAGAAAGTAGACTCGGAGCACTTCGATCCTTGTTTTTGTTCCATCTCAAAATTTTGAGTGTAACTATCCTCAATTTCATGTCCAAGGTCAGTATTTCCTGATTTTAGAAAAAAAGTGGCCACTTAAGCCCCCTTTTTGGGAACCATCTTGGTGCACTTACCTGTTTATAATGCAAATATGGACAACATTGGTAAAAAAATTATATTTACTTAAAATCCATATTGAACTTAATAATTCCATGGAATAAATGTATTCCTCTATACTTCACTCTATCACTCCTCTCTCACCATCCCTCCTAACCTTCCTCTTCCAATAGGTGGAGAGAGGTATAGAGGGATAGAGGGATAGGGGAAGGGAGAGACATGGAGAGGTAGGTAAAGAGAGGTAACATTGAAGGAATAGAGGGATAGGTAGGTAGAGAGATTGATGGGAGATAGGGAAAGTAGAGAGGGAAGAGGAGATAGAAGTAGATACAGGGGGGAAGTTTGGAAGGACAGAGAGTTAGGTAGAAAGAGAGGTGGGTGGGATGGATTGAGGGAAAGGTAGGTCAAGAGGGAGAGGGTTAGCACAAATAGAGAGAGGTAAGGAGAGAGAGAGAGAGAGGGAAAGAGGGAGGTAGAGAGGTAAGGTGCAAGGAATAAAGAGAGATGTAGGTAAATCTAGATAAAAAGGTAGGGTGGGAGAGGTATCACTACTGAATTTGACAACATTTTCCAATAGTTATTCATCGGTCATTCGACAAATCTTTGTCAGAAGAGCAACAAAATGGTGAAAATATTTGCATCGCTATTTTTTCGTCGAAAGGCCGACGACGAATTAAACGTCGAAATAACGGCAAAGAATCGTCAGTCGTCGGCATCGTGAAATGGCTCATACTTTTCTCAGCATATCGACGAACACTTCGTGTATCCACCAACGAAACAACAGCAGACGTTTGTCACCATTTTGATGAAATGGGCAAGGAGTAGTGTCGAAACAACACCAGACATTCATCGCCATTTCAACGAAATGGGCAAGGAGTAGCATCGAAACAACACCAAAAGTTTGTTAAACATGTGACAAAATAGGAAAGTAGTAGCATCGAAACAACACCAAGAGTTCGTCAAATGTGCGACGAAAATAGCAAGAAGTAGCATCGAAAGAACACCAAAATTTGTCGAAAGTGTGACAAAATGGGCAAGGAGTAGTGTGGAAATAACGCCAAAAGTTTCTTGAAATTGCGACGAAATGGGCAAGGAGTTACGACGAAACCTTCATCACAGCTATAGAAACTTCGTCGAACCTTTTTGTTGATTCGTCGGTGGTATTCGTTGAAATTGCAACGAAGCATCAATTTAAAAAATATATATATATTCATGGAAATGTACCATTGTGGAGACTGACGACTGATCATACATATAGATTGCATATTGGTTTGATGCTTCAAATGATGCATTTCTTATATTGAAAAGTGCATTACCTTATTGAGCTTCTCTTTTTTTCGAGAATAGTTTAATATTCTCTACTTAACAAGGCCAACCACGTGACGGTGAAACCTCATTTGGCTCCTCCCCCCCTCACATCACTCTCAATTCCCCATACCCAATCATATAACATTAAGCATTCCTTCATCCATTAATAACATATAACATTCATTCATCCATTAATAACATATAACATTCATTCATTAACATATAACATTCATTAATTAACATATTCACATTCATTCATAAACATATAATATTCATTCTTTCAGTTTTTACATATTATCAAAAATATGGTTGTCATGATATGATTACAATCACTTTTTTTTGTTTCTTTTTGAAAGCTACATAAAGCTGAAGTGGAGTATCATTTTCTAAATCAATATTTGTCCCCCCTTTAGCTGTTTTGCCCTCTGCTTGTGATCTTAATGTACTCCTAGTTGTCTGCTCATGACGTGGACGCCGCTACAAGGGGGATCTGTTGCAATAAGAAAGAAATATTCAATTGATATGTTTTATTATTATTGTTACAAGTGTTTCATTAATTAAAAAAAATTAGAGTGGTTCTCTTTACCTGATGGGTCCACATCATGTTCCTGAACTTTTGTTATAGACTCATGCTCAACATGTTGAATACCCTCTAAATCCTGATCTATAGTTGAAACACGAAAGGTTACACTAATTAATACACCAATTGAAATTAAATATGTTTAAGAGAACATGAGGGTGGTCCTCTTTACCTAATGGGGCCACATCATGTTCCTGATCTTCTCTAGCCTGATCATGCTCAACACATTGATCACGCTCTACATGCTCTAAAGTTGAAACCACGAAAGGTTACATTAATTAATACACCAATTGCAATTAAATATGTTTAAAATAACTTTTAGAGTGGTCCCTCTTTACCTGATGGGGCCACATCATATTCGATCTTCTCTAGCCTGATCATGCTCAACATGTTGATCACGCTCTACATGCTCTAAAGTACCAGGATGCACACCATGACCTTCATCTACAGGTTGTGCTCCACCCTCACCGGGCTGCATTCCAATGTCATGTGCAGTATTATCATTGCTTGAATGTTTAAAACAAATAGGCATGTAATTACTTTATGGTGGAAATTAATATTGAATAGATTGCACAAGTATTCAATTTTAAATAAACTTTATTGAGTTTATTTACCTGCGTGTCGGATGCAATGGAATATTGTGTTTACCCAGTCAATACTCTTAGGCGTTCAACCCGGCTCAACAGCGCTAACGGAGAGGGCATCTTGAACCTCTTACGGCCAGAACTCTGATTCAGAGCCCTACATTTTTGCAGAAGATCATGAATTTTGCTTCTATGATGTGATAAAACCAAAATTGTTTTCAATTTATTATAATTTGGATGCAATATTTTATTTATTGATACTGGTCGTCTTGACTAATTTCATATAACCACCAGAGCCAAGTTTTTGTTGCTCGTGCTTTTCTAGTCTTGCCTTTGTTGCCTTTGATGTGTCAGACAGCCTATGAAAAGTTTGAAATACGTTAGATTATGTAAAAAGAAAGAGTAATGAGTATATAATTACATTGTTGATAGTATCACTAGCATACTACTTTTAAAAATTAATGGCATTTCCATAGCAGCCACAAACATTGAGAGTAGAATTGATCCCGTAAGGTTATAGAAATGGAATTTTGTTGGTTATATTCATATCGTTGATTACATTGCACAAAGCATACTACAACTACATAAATATCAGATTGTGATAGTTGTCTATGCTACCACATTTTTCATACATTTATACCAAAGCATTTTATCAAACAGTTCACTGCCTTGCTGCTATGGCTAAAAGCCTAAAATAGGTGCTTTCAAACAAAGCTATGGATGCTTGGAAAAAATCTATCAAAGCATAATAGTAAGCAATAGCATAGACAAAGTGAGCGTTTCAAAAATGCATCGAAAATGTGGTCTCATGGTGATGGAATGCTGACAATCCATAGCAATTTACTTGTCATGGCATTATTAGTTATGAGACCACATTTTTTTTGAAGCTTTATTTTCAAATAGTTCACCTACACTTTCTATGCTACCACATTTTTGTACATGTCTGCAAAGCATTTTATCAAGCAGTTCAAGCCTTCATGCTGGCTAAAAAGAGTGAAAACCTCAAACAAAGTGCTTTGAACAAACTATGGATGCTTGGAAAAATCTGCAAAAGCATAATAGTAAGCAATAACATAGACAAGGTGAATTGTTTTAAAAAAAATGCCTAAAGAAATGAAGTCTGATGGAATGCCATGACAATCCATGTAATTTCTTGTGTGGCATTAGATCCTTAGTGTTATCACCATGAGACTACATTTCTTTAGAGACATTTATTCAAAGCGTTTCACTACCTTGTCTATGCTATTGCATTTTTTTTCATACATGTCTACCAAATCCATTTTATCAAACAGTTCATTGCCTTGCTGCTATGGCTAAAAGCCTAAAACAGGTGCTTTCAAACAAGCTATGGATGCTTGGAAAAAATCTATCAAAGCATAATAGTAAGCAACAAGCCATGGTTTCATGGTTTTTTTTGCGCGAAAATCAACTCAATTTTATTCACATTTTTTTGCAGATTTTAAACACAATTTTTTGGCGATTTTGTAGTTTGAAATGGAAAAAAATCATTGACCAAAAAGTCAATGATTTTTTCAAAAAATTAGGGAAAAAATCGTCCAGCCTATAGTTTTTTAAAAAATCGCGATTAATTGAGATTTTTTGCAAATTTATGCTTCTATATCACATACCTTCCTTGGCCCGGTGGTGTCTTTCCTTTTTTCTTTTCAGCCTTCTCCTTTCCATCGGACACCAAGTCCTTCCACTCCCTCTCCGGAATCATGGGGGGATGCTCGTACTTTTTGCTCTTCTCTAAATGTGACCTATATTGGTCCCTTGCATACTTTAGATAGGTACCAGCTTTCTTAAGGACCTTGGTTCAGTTGAATGTTTTATCACCAAACAACACAACTAAACGGTTAATGAGCTCATCTTTTAAATCTTCATTTGGGCATTCCATAGTGTGCATTATGGTGGGCCAGAAGAACTCAATGTAATATCACTTAGATGTTTATAAAAGCAGTATTTCTGCCAAAATGATCATGGGATCAATAGTCCCTAAAGGCGATCAATAAGTAAATTTCAATTGGATTATATAGAATAATAATTAAAACATTTTAAAAGTACACGGGACCCTTCTCTATCTTTGTAGAGCGAAATCCTTGGTCACTAAGTGTGGCAGGAAATGTTCGTACTAGTAATATGGAAGATCGGAAATGCTGCCAAAACATCCCACCCGATGCGGCCTCTCATCCCCGAGGTATGTCACGTTACATGTTCTGAAGTAATATTGTTATTTTGCCAGAGGGTGCATTAATGAATGCTGCATGGTATGTGTTGTCGACATTTCAGACAACAATATAGGCATGGATGATGGGGTCAGATAATGTGATGTATGCATAGGAAGATCAAGATGGACAATTGTACCAACCCTTACTCCTCGGGAAGCACTTGCAGTACCCTGATCATGGCCAGGAGCATCATGAGGAGGAAAATAACCCTATAAAAACAACACATATTTTAGTTCATGACATAAAAGAGTACAAAATATAAAACCATGAATGAACTTATGCTATAATTAAAGACCTCATGACAACTTACTTGCAAGTTTTGTAATCTCTCTATCAATACTTTAACCCTCTCTCTTATCTCATCTGTTTGAGGCATTTTGAACATCAATTGAGTCATTTCTTCATTGCATTTTTTCATGAGATTCTTTATCGTATCGAAAGGGTTTGTTGAATCGGCGTGTATCATCACAAAACCGGAAATTTTTTTTATATATGGATGGTACTCCTCTTGCTGAGTGCCTTTCCCGATTAGTCAGCGCAACAAGAATAAAACATTGTGAAATTAACCAAGAAGCATGAAAAAAACATAATAATAAAACATTTTGCTCATATCTAATTTGTACAATTACGATAGGGTAAACATCTAGTAAAGCGAAGATACATCGCGATCTATGCTCTGGGCCAGAGCCTTCTCTGTACAATCAATGTCTCCCTGTGACAAAAATTAAATATAAAAAAACATTACCAAAATGAAACGAATAGACTTATGAAAAAAAACATAAGAATAAAATGGTATATTGGAGTTATTAATTGGAGGTTGGGTAAAATGGTACATAGTACTACCACCCCCATAGTAACTGTGTTTGTAACTAAGTGATTCAAATTGTAATTGATTAGCAACTCTTCCCTACCCAGGTTATTACTCCTTTTATACTGTCTTCCTCTTCTCTTCTTGAATTTCTCCCTCATCGAGGGAAGACATATCGACAAATACCTATTTGGTGGTACCTACACTCATGGGATGTTGGATGATTTCTTTCATGGTGATGTGATCCCAAGGTGACATTACAGTTTAATCTATCATTTCATGCAGCTAGAATTTCATAGGTTATAAGGTAATCAAGTCTTGATAGATTGCAAGCTATTGTTACTACCGTCCAAATGTGTCCATCACAAATCAAATCTACTTAAAATTTTAACTCCCAAACTTTGTAACAAGTGTTAAATGTGACTATGGTCCACTAGTTACACAACCAAGGCCTCAAATGTATTCTTTAATTGTAATCAAAGGACTTTTTCTCTTCATTCAAGTAAATAAACTTGAAGGGAAACACCACCAAGTGGTTTATTGGACACCTACATGACTAAAAATAGCAGAAAATTTATATTTAATTTCCATATGTCTAAGTGGTTAACAGGGAGGGAGTGTGTACTAGGCCTGGTTAAGTCATTATAAGTTTACGCTTTGGCAATAATTTTTTTTTAAGTCATATTAAATCTCCTATGTCTAATTGCTAGGAGACTTTTGGTATGTTTTAAGGTAGGATGATTGATGAAAGAGCCCAAAGACTAGCCTTTCTCCATGGTATCCAGGTACACATAGCAGGGGTCTTCTCTTATATGGTTGGACATGATTTGAAGAACTTAGCTAGGAATTATTCATTTAACCTAAGGTTTTCTCATAATGCCATCATTGGAAAAGTATGATCAAATTCTTCTATTATGAAGAATTGGTCTATGTGCCTCTAGTAATCACTATAAATGTTTGTAAGGATAAATGACCAATTGCATCAAGTAGGAGAGAATCAACTTTGAATTCTTCAAAGATTATATTCCTCTATTCATAATTTTTAAGGGTTGTGTGTGGAGGAGGTTATCACTACCAAGAAGGGAGGAGACCTTTCCTTGTATTCTTTTATAATTTTCATTATTCTTATTTATTTTACACTTACATTTGCAAATACACATACATATGCATTTACTGTTTTCATTTATTTCTCATGTAGTTTAATACTTTGATCAATTTCATATTATATGTGTTGAAGACTTTCGAATTTCAATTACATTAATTTATGGATATGTTGTATCTATAACACTACAAAACCATATGCTATTTGCATTTACACTTGCATTTAGAAATACACATTTATATACATAGATTTAGATTTATTTAATGATATTTTTCATTTATTGTTCTAGGAGAGCATCCAATAATTGAATTTACATTTACATTTAAAATTAGATATACATACACACATACATACATGTGTGTGTGTGTGTGTGTGTGTGTGTGTGTGTGTGTGTGTGCATATCATTTATATTTAGTGTTCAGAAAGAACCCATTAGGTCTGCACATGAATAAAAATTCATAAAATTAGATTTCCCATACATGTTTTTTCAAACCTAGGCTTGAATCTCTCATTTCACATGCTTTTCTTCACAAAACTATTGAGGACAACAGCTATACCTTTTTTATTTCTCATCCTATGCCCTATTCATGCATCGCACAATTACAACAGTATCCATGGGGCCTCTTACATAAGCTACAATAATAACAAAAAGTATAAGAGCCCCTTTATATCATGTTTGGACTACAAAACCCTCAAAAATAGGGTAACTCAAATTATTATTTGTTGGTGAGTTGTATGGACAAAATCATTAGCACCAACTCATTCTTGGAGTCTTTTGAAAGAGAAGCGAATCAGGTGGCAGTTAAGTACAAACCTTATAGTGTCAAGGTGAATGGGGTGATCAATTTTGATTGGCCAACTGATGAAGAGTACCAGAAATGGGTAAATGTATATTTAACTGAGGAAGAGTTAAAAGGAGTAGGCTACTAACGGTTGACAAATCAGATGTTGCAGTTACAATAGATTCCAGTTTTGTTTTTTGGTGATAGTCTAGGTGTGGAATTCTTGAATTTTTTTGTTTTTGCATCAACCATTCTCATCGAGCACGATGAACAAGAAGATTATCCTCGAGATTTTCATTGCTGCAAACAAATTCCCTTGGAACATCAGCTGGCATGTAAATCTAAATTCTACCGGTGCATTTGTGTTTTCCCTGGCCTATCGCTTGTTTCTCCTTCTTTTCTATAAGAAGGGATTCGCTAGAAGTATGGGTTAGGCAAGTTGATATTTTGGTCGAAGCTTTAGATGAAGTTATGGTACCAAAGTCCTATTGCCCTTTTAGGGAAAATGCAATTTAAGTTTTGAGTCATTCTATAGTAGGTTTCAAATTCATGGGGATTTGATGTTTTATGACAATACTGGCATTTGAATTGAAATGATTAATTCAAACTCATGTCTCCATTGTGTCGCTATTATTCCAAATTTTGGAATAAAATGATTAAGGGTTGGTTCTGCTCATCTCACTCATTGTGGTATTTATGATTCTTTGTTTTAGCTTCCAATCTTGCAAGAATTAATTAAAATAATTGAATGGATTGTAGGTGGATATGTTTTGTATAAGGATTTGACAAGTAGTATTGGGTTAGAATACATATTGATGAGATTGTAAAGCAATGTTATCAAGGATCTTATATGTTATGTGTTAAATCTGTCATAAACCCTTAGATGCTTATAAATTTGACTCCTCCAATGGATATATGGCACTGATCTAAGTTATACTTATTCGTATGTTTCAGTATTTGTTTTCCTTTACCTAGAGCTTGCTAAAAATTGAAAATCAATGACTATCTTATACTGTGAAATGTTATTGTAGTTATCTCGTGATCCAAATAGCTGATATTATTGATAAACAACCAATTCTATTCGTTATTATCCTATTATGTTGAGCTATTAAATGATATTATTTGTTGTTGTTAATGTTGTTTATGATGATGGTGCAAAGGTTGTAAATTCATTAAGGGATCACCCTCTCAGGTCTTGTTGAGCCCAAAGTGTAGGAGGTCTTTCAAATCCTCGTCAGTTAGTCTAGGTCCTAAGAGCTACCCTTTATTAGAATTGGAAATTCCACAGGTAGGTTAGAAGATCAACCTACTTACCATCAAAACAACCAACACCTTGCATTTGTTTGTGGTGGAGGTATTAAAGAAGAATTGTATGCCTCTATTTCCATTCATTATATCTACCTTAGCCTAACATATACTTGGGCTAAGTCTACAATTGCTTTAGACTCATGCGATGAAGGCTATGTGTGATGAAATCCTAGACCTCAACCAAGATGTGGGCAGATTATGGAAGTTTTTCCATGACCTGAGGCTGGTGGATAAAAATGTGAAAGAATAAGCTATTTAATTTTTGTTGTCTTATCTTATACCATTTTATGAGAATGGGGGTACCAATGTACGAGAAGATCTTTGGAAACTAGGCATGAAAATTGAAGGTTAAAGAGAATGGGGGTGCCAAACGTACAGTACTCATTGCCCCTTGGTCATTGATTTTCCCTGAGTGCCCTCAACCTCATCCTCGGCACTGGTATTGAACTTTTTTTCACTCCTCCAAACTCTTCCTTGGCGCTGATATTGACCTTGTTTTCACTCCTCCAAACTCTTCGTCGACACTGGTATTGACCTTGTTTCAACTCCAAACTCTTCCTTGGTGTTGGTATTGACCTTTTTTCACTCCTCCAAACTCTTTGTCAGCGCTAGTATTGACCTTGTTTTAACTCCAAACTCTTCCTTGGTGCTGGCATTGAACTTTTTTTCAATACTCCAAACTCTTCCTCTCCGCTGGCATTGACCTTGTTTTCACTACTCCAAACTCTTCCTCAGCATTGGCATTGACCTTGTTTTAACTACTCCAAACTCTTCCTCGGCGCTGGTATTGACCTTTCACTTCTCCAATTTGATGAGCTACAACCTAGTTTCGTTAGGTTTTACATTATGTTAATTAAGTTCAAAATTTTGGTGCCATTTAGCTAGGTTTTAATATTCTACAATATAGTTAAGTATATATTAGCTATATTTTACATAATAAATAATATAATTATTCAACTTATTATAATTATATATTATATTATTTAACAAAATTATTAAATACATAACAAATTATTATAATTAATAATTAATAATAAGTATATTTTTATATAATAAAAAATATAATTAATATAGTAATATATATTAATATGAGAGAGAGAAACTAAATTTTGATTAGATGTTTCATGTCAACAATCCAAGGATGGCATGTGTCCTTGGGGATTTATCCTCAAGGTAGCATGCCATTTGATTAAAGATATGATAGTTCTCCTTTAAGACCTATTCAATGTAGCCATTGCACACTTAAGGAGACAAAGATAAATATAGGGAAGAAAATATATAGAGAGAGGGAGATAATGGAAAACATACAAATAGAAATGGAGACAAAGAGATAGAGAGGGGTAGAGAGATAAATAGATAAGGATGAATAGATAGAGATATACAGAGGGTGATTGATATATCTCTCCCTGTCGCTCTCTATATCTCTATATCTCCCACTATCTATGTCACTCCTGCCTCTAACCCCCTCTATCAATTGAGCTATCTCTCCCTCCTTTCTCTCATTCACCCATCCTCCTACTCTATATCTCTATCTCTATTTCATTGTTATCCCTCTCACTCCCTCTCTCTCTATCTCTCTTCTATCGAGGATCCTCTCGACTTCTTCGATCTCTACCATCTTCCCTTCCCCGACCTCTATCCATCGACTTCTCGATCTCTCTCTTCTTCTTCTCCGAGATTCCCATTCTTTATCTTCCAGAGATTCTATTCCTCTTTCTTTCCATCTATCTTATCCCCTGAGTATGAACTATAGTTTATGTAAGCATACATAGTATGAAAGCAGGATCTATATATTTATTAAATCCAGGTAATTAGATTCGGACGGACCTCTTATAAAAGTAGTGTTTTATTAAATCCAGGTAACACTTTATTCTAACAAGCCAATCCTCTTATATCGGCGGTTTTATTAACCATATTATCACCACTTCATTCAACATGAAAATGCCCAAATGTAGGAATTTATTTTTTCCTTTTGTCAAGTTTCATTAACCAAGCTATTTCATCGGGTTGAATAAAGTTGTGTTATGACCCTTCATCTCTCTTAAAATAATTCAGACAACATTAGTGAGATAAGGGAAGGGTAGAAACTAAACTCCAAAATATGGGGTAGTTGTGGGTTTGTTGGTTTTCTTGTATACAATATAATTTAGTCTCTAGGATAAATGCTAACTTTAGATCATTTTCTTAGTTGTATCCCAACTATAGAGTAAAGCTTTTTCATTATAATTCACTACTACATACCAGTTTCAGGTTGAAATAATTGGTTCCATTCTTGCAGTTTTTACCCTTGGAATACAAAATCATATTTAATTTCATGCCACATACTGTCATAAATATTTTTTTTGAAATAAGTGCTTCATAACCCATCTAATCAAATCATAATTAACCTATTAAAAAGAAAATAGGAATTTTCAAAAGAAAAGAACACTTCACCCAATCATAAGTGTATGGCCTCCGAAGAAAGGAGTGACCCACCTTAGCAATAACAACTACCTGATTTAGACCTGGGTATGTGTAGGATCATGATGGGCCAAAAAGTGGCAACATGAAAAAAGTAGCATTTTGAACTCACCAAAAATGCAAAAATCTCGAGTTGACTTTTTTTTGGGTTGACTGTCAGTACTGTTGATGCTAAAAATTGATGAGGTAACAGTGCCTTATGGGAAACTCAGTTCAAAGGGGACCCCTTTGCGTCAAACTGAGTAACGTCCAGATTTTTAAAGAAGTCAGCTTCTTCTATAATGGTTTTTGTAAAGGGAAAAGGAAACAGATATAATGAAGCAAAATCTAATCTAAGGCGATGCGCCAAAGTTTGCTAATGGGAACGATAAATCATAGACTTAAGGGCCTAAATGGTGTTATTACGTTCCAAAACATCGAAAACTTAAAGCTATAGCATAAACAGTTCATTTATTGACATAAAATGATATCGCATACATCTTTACTACTAAGAAGAGTCATTTAGACATGATTTAGATAAGCAAGCTTTGTATTCAATACATAGAAGTCTTGTCAAATGAAATGCTTGAGACAATAAAAGGCACAGTTCATAGTTTGATTAAAACATGAAAAGCAAAAAGGCCGAACAGTGGGCACAGTCTGAAAGTTTCTTACAAATAAACATGTAAAAGAGGCCTGGTCCCTTTCTAAAACCAGTATCCTTTTTCTTTAACTCCTAATTTTTTTGGCCCTTCCTCTCATTGACAGAGAGAGTATATATAGCTTAGGGGCAAAACTCCCACCGCTTTGGAAAGATAAAACAGAAAAGATCCCACAATCTCGAGCAATGATACCAGAATCAAAAGATTTCCAATACCGTTACAATAGCAATGAGCTAGGACATAGCATCTGGTCATCCAGTTGCAGGCGTGCCCTTTGTAATGATGGCAGCGGTCACAGCCATACCTGAGGCGACAAGCATCATCCACCATTTTAAAAAAAATATGAAGAGCGACATCCAATAACATAATTTTTCCATCCAACCTATCACCTGCCTCAAGGATTAGTTATAAGGTACGTGGCATCCTGTCACTACCTGAATGAAAACTTCCCTTACCACTACCGAGAGATTGCGAAGTAGCAACACGTGTCCCATGGGCTGAGGTCTTTGTTGTAGTGGAGATAAAGCCACATCAATCGGGTGCGAAAGACGCGTGGCAGCGTTTCGCAGCCCACGGTTGCTCACCCCTCTGCCGAGTTGAAAAGGTGTGAATGGTTGCCACCTAGCAGAAGGTGGGGCCGGCCAACAATAAAAGAAGGCCTACGGAAGCACTTTGCAGCTCGCAGCTGCTTATTTCATGCCTGCATATTAAACTCGCGATACGCCGCCACATAGCAAGATGTGGGTCCCTCTGACAATCTTTAGAAGTGATGGCCTCGGCGGAAGGCTTTCGCAACTCAAAGGGGCTTCAAGGAAAAAAGGAAATAAAAACCTCTGTAAGTGAGATACGTGGACGCCCAGCGCAGCCTCTCAAGAGCCAAAAGGGAAGCTGTCACCCAAAGTTGCGAAGAGAGAATGCGAACAGTGGGAGATCAAAACTCGATGGAAAGCCAACCAGACTCGGCGACGCATAGGCCGACGCACACACATTCACAAAAAGAAACCTGAAGGGAGCTTTTCGAAAATTTATTTTAACAGATTTTGGCGACTATAAGGGGCGTTTCAGACAAGGAACGTAGAACCCAAAAACTCTCTGGTCCTGTAGACCAGAGCTCTTATCCATAGGGTGAATGGAGTTAGAGTTTGGAAAGAGCAGCCTGCAAGGGCGACCATTGACTTTCAAATGGTTTTCTTGTGCCTCACGGAGGTCAATAGCTTCTTTGTGAGGCAGCACCTCAAGTAGGCTGGCCGCTGCTTGGATATGGAAAAGCAGCCGGGAGAGTGGATGGATGATCGTCTCAATGTCGGTTACCGTTGGGGAACTGCTGAACTCCTTGAATGTCTCTGGATCGTTCTCTTTTTGCTCAATAATCTCCACAATCTGTGTAGTTGTGGTAATGGAACCATCCTTGAGGAACGGGGATGGCAGCTCTAGCTTGCCTAACTCAGAGAAACTTCCCCGTATGCCATCAAGTGCCTTGCTTAGGAAAGCCGCCGATGCCTTAGTGCATTAGAAAGCAGAGTGACAATGGATGAATTTATTGGCAATTTGAGCAGCAATGTCCTGATCTTCGATACCCTCCCCACTAAGGATCTCATCTGAGACTGAGTATAGCTTATTGAGCAAGTCCCTTGCCTCAGGAACCTTTTCCAGGATGAAACATGGGAACTGCTCCATTGTGTCATGAGCTTCTTGATTGAGTTTTGATGCCTTGTCGATGATTTGGAGGGTAGGCTACAGTGTTAGGCAGAAGGTCTTTACTTTCTCCCAGTGAGAAATGTACAATTGCCTAACTAGTGGGATGACATCAGGTTGGGCAGGGGCAGGTAGCAGAGAGGTTTTAAGCGAAGAAATCTCCACGTCTCTTGAAATGAGGGCCTCAGCTAATTCTATCTTTTTCTTTTTCTCGGACGCTAACTACTCTGCATAGCTATTCATTTCTTTATTCCAATTTTGTTCAGCTCAGGAGTGGTTAGCCGATTGCTCCTCCAGAGAAGCCTTTGTCTCTCGGAGCTCCTCTTCTAGCTTAGCTTTCAAGTTTTTGAATTCTGCCTCTTTTTCCTGTACCTTCTGCTGATGCTGTTCTTGTAGGTGCTCCAGCTCCTTACCCTTCTCTGCCATCCTCTGACTGTACTCAAGGTGGAAGCGTTCAAGCTCCTCCTCTATCGACCGTAGGCTCTGTTGCGCTGCTTGGTTTTGACTCTATAATTATTTCACTAAGCTTGGGTCAACGACCTGGGTCTTCACAATTTCACTTTGAAGCCTATTCCTCTCATTTTCTGCTGTTAGCGCTCTCTTAGTCATTTGGGCGATATCTGCTTCCAAAGATTTCTCCTTTGTCTCCAGAAAGATCACCCTTTCCTTGTCGCCTTGGAGTTGATCATCCCTCTTTTAACCCATGCCGCTTGAGGAGGTTGAAAGTGACCAACCGCTGTGTCTCCTCCCAACATTTCGAATTCCTATTCCTAGGGTCGGCTATTCTCATGTCAGGTGTCCCAAAGATAGGATTCTATAATCTTGCTACTTCTCCCCAAGTTTTACCCTCTGGGTACACGGTTGCGAATTTCACTTGTCGCCCTCACCAAGCAATGGCTCGTACTTTGGCTCTGGGCATTGTCAATACTTTCTGGCTCTTATGCTGTCTTTATTTCATTTTGGTGATCGCTTTCCTTTCCAATAACTATCCCAAGGCTATGAATTCATTGGTGATGAAACCACCCCACCACAAAGGAACAATCTCGCATAGTAGGGTATAGATAGGTAATTTTCATAGGCGCACGCATTTGCTTCTTCTAGAGAGTGACAGTTTGTGGAGAAAAATGTGGCACATTCCATAGTTTGGCCTGAGAACTATCAGCAGGGCTAGACATTTGTAGCGGCTGAATTGGAGATTCAGTCGTAAGGCTAATTGGCTGGAAAAAGGGAGTTGCTAACGGGGTGTCAACTTGTTGCAACAGACGGGGATCAGTAAATATAGCGGAAAAAGAATGGGGGCCGATAGGGGGAACATTTTCTGAAAGTGAGGTGAGGAAAGACTAAGCGGCAGCAGTAGGCATGAGCATACTCGGAGGAGTAATTATAAATGGTTGGGCCTGCGAATATTAGGTGAATCCAACCGAATAAGCTGGACCAGAAGCAGAAGGTGGAGGGCTCACCTGGTAAGAGTTACTAAATCAAGGTTGGTACAAAGGAATGAGATGCGAGAGAAGAAGGAGTGAAATGTACCTGCTGACTGGTCGGTAGTGGCTCCGGAATTGTTTGTGATTCGCTTGCAAACTCTGGCATTTGGCGAGTAGTGGGCACCACTCCTTCGACGGTTTCATGTGGAACTCCTCCAATAACACTTTCTCCGCAATCGCTTTTCGTAGGGCGACACCTACCAACTTCTGGCCGTCAATTTTAATCGGCTGGTGGCATTAGCTCCCATCGCTTTAGCCACGGCAAAGCGCGCAAGCCAGCCTCTCTGGACACTTTCGCGAGCTACGTAACACGACCACGATACACACCTGCTTCAATGACTCCTCCAACGCCGCAGCACCTATCTATGACGAAGTCGAGTAGGAAAGCATACCAATAAAGCCTTCGCATTCGTTGATTGTGAAATCTTGCCCAAGAACCGTACTACAAGGGTGTGTAGCCTTAAAAATCCAGTCTGCTCCATGTTGAGCCGGATGATATCACCTTCTCTAATCAAATCATTTAGGACCAGGGCTATGAAATAGTCCGCGAATGCATAATAGTCATATGTTGCGGAAATGAAAGGTGTCCATGTAGACACTGGCTTTCCTTTATACTGCTCATCAAAAATTGATAGCGGAATAAATCGGGCGAAGAAATCAAGATTTTGGTGTAGGAACATGTGGACCAGGTAGGAAAGAAATCTAAACTTCTTTTCCACCTGGTAATTCTCTATTTGATGTATCATTTCTTGAACCATGAACTCAGCGAAATCATACCAGAAGAGTTCATGCTGCTTCCGAAACTGTATCGCAGGGCCCAGCTGAAAAGCCTCGATCTTCTCATCAGAGTCTCGGCCGCAAACAAATGCCAACATGGACATGGGGTCCTAGAGATCATCGTGGAATGAACCACGTGATAATGGGATACTCGGTGCCTTAGCAGACGTGATACCTTTCCTATTAGTCTCCTCTAACAAGAAATCAGAGCCGGTTTTCATCATCTTCCATATTTTCTCCCCCTTGCTTGGGCAGAAATGCTCAATAGTTTCCTTTCTTCTGCTGGGATCCGGGATACATAACATATTCCAGATGGCTTCTAGGCTGATCTGAACCCTTAAATTGCGACCTTCAATACGGTGGGTATCTGGATTATAGCGCTGAAAAGTCGCGTCGACCACCTCCGGGCAATAGTGCACCAATGGGACAATATATTGTGGGAGACCGCTAAACCAGACTCTACTTGCAGTGGATTGGTCTACCTTTGCTGCTGATAACCTTGCACAAGCAACCTCTCTAAGAGATTTAGGGTTCTTTGCAAGCTTTAGGTCGTAGATATTATCCCATTTTTCTCTAACCCTTTTCTGGTTACTCCATTCCTTAGGTCTATCCAGCTCTTCCGTGTGGGCTTTTTTCATCTTCGCGGGTATACCAGGCGTGGCGTATGCTACATCCTCGTACATGTATACCTCGGCCGAGGGACGAATAGCCATGAATAGTTCCTGGCCAATCTCTTCCTACATCTGCTGGGCTGAAGATTCTGACATTTTTCATTCTCTCCAAAATTTGTAAGCTCCTGGCCTGTGAATTTGCTTGCTCTAGACAGACAGACCGAAAACACTTTGCACTCCCCTGCATTTGTAAAAGCCTTTGAAATATTTAAGCCTTTTTGTTGCGATAATAGCAACCTTTCCCAAGGTGGTAGGTGAAAGTAAGCCTTTTGCATTTAATTCAGCATGTACCATTAATCCTACAACTCGTGCAAGATGAACTAATTGCTATTTCGAGGCGGCCAGATTTCATCATTGCTTTCAAGAGATCGTGTGATATGCCTTGATTTCCTTAGAAATTGAACTTGCAACTAGCCTTCCAACGCTGCGTTAACATGCGCTGGCAATTAATATCCCGGCTGGAATGATTATGCCAAGCAAAAGATCACCGCCTGAAAAAGATATGAGTATCGCCTTGGGCTCTGGGATGTGCTTGAGATATGACACAATAGCCTACGGCCATACGTCCTTTCACCAACAAGTGCGGTCTTTTTAAAGCTAATTAATCAACTTCATTTAATTAAGCACGCCTTGAGTCGTGCTATCATGCATGTACCAGCCCAAAATGTGAACAAACGCAGACTTGGCCTTCGAAATGGCAGCCAGCATACATCACATTTCTTAGAGGCGGATTGGCATATGTCTTGTTAATTTTTCTATAAATAGGCCAGTAGATAGCGAGCAAACATACTTAGCATTTAAGAGGTGATAGGTCAGTAGCAGATTGCTAAGCAAGTCCCTTCATAGGTTAGGTGGTGAGCAAATTCGGCATTATCTTAGGAGACTTAGGGACAGTGTCAGGACGAATGGATACCCCAATTCGCCTAACCTCGTTTAAATTATAGACGACATTCTTAGGTGAGATCTCTACTAGAAGGCTGAAAAGGATGATGAAGAACAAGCATTCGCTGGTTCTGGTGGCCATTAAGTGAGTCCTAGGCAAGGATTGCGTAGAATATGAGGATAGGTATAGGGTGAATACTGACATGTTCATTATCTCTTTGTATCCATGCCTGATTACACACGTACCGCCTCTTCAATTTATTCTCTCGAGGGTTAGTGAAGGAAATCTTCCCGAAGAAGTACTTGAATGGGCTCGGTGAGGTTGCTGCGCATGCTGCATATGGGATAGGCCTGCCAACAACCAGTGACCTGCGTCGCTTTATCGAAGAAGAAGTTGTTGTCGTATGGCTTCCATTCATCACCGGATTCCACTTGCAGATGCGTGGCTAGCACCAGCAAAGGGTTACTCAGGCCCTTCACTTCCTGTTTCAGAGCTACAATGTGATACCTTTCTACGACGTAGACTGGTACACTAACTTCAGGAACTTAGTGTTCCCACCACCACTGGTGGTTGTGCCAAATGATGCTACCAGTGCCGCCGACAAGGATGTGGACGAGGAAGAAGCAGACGCTGCAGTGGATGCGTCAGTTGCTGCCAACCATTCATTTGTAAAGATAACCCCTTTGCCTTTCTGCCTAAAGATGTAACTCACTTGTTCCAGATAAGCCTGATAAAAGGCCATCGTATATATAATATACTCTGATACTTGTATATATTTTAAAAAATTGGCATCTCATCCATTTTGTAACCCAGGAACATATATATATAAATATATACTTCCCTTTTAAGGAAAATCTATGCTCCTTTTTGCTTATGTATTTCAAATTTTTTGGGTTTGCAAATTTTGTACGCCTTTTCTCCATTTATGAGTATATTTTGTGTAAAGCAACTTTGGTGTTTTACCCGCCAACAATAATGAGAAAATGCGTAGAAAGACAACTGATTTAGCAAGAGAACAGGCCAAAAATAGGAAAAGAAATAAAAGCGTTATTTACAACTATACAAGGTAGATCCTTATGCCTAATGGAACAACTTAAGGTGAATCCCATTGACCAGGATTCCTAACGGTTCTTGTTCCATGTTTTTCAGCTCAAAAGCATTATGTTGCACGCACCGAATGATTTTGAAGGGTCCTTCCCATAGGCTGTCAAACTTACTGTGCTGACCTAGCTTTGCAGCCCTGCTATTATATTTAGCACTAAGTCTCCACTTTTTAGACCTTGGTCGGAAGCCTTCTTGTCAAACCATCGTTTGACCACCTATTGACGGCTTGTCATTGCTATTAGGGAATTCTCCCTTTTTTCTTGTACTTCCAACAGTTCGGCGAGCTGAACCTCCATAGCTCCATTTTGTTCTATCTCAAGGGATTTCAGTAACTGTATTGCTGGGATCTCCATGGAGATAGGTAACAGCGCCTCCTTCCCATATACCAGCTCATAGAGTGAAGTCTTGAGGACTTGCTTAGGAGTTATAATGCGGTTGGCCTAGAGCGCTTTTCAAAGATTTTTATGCCATTCCCTCTGGTGTTCTGAGCCAACCTTTTTAAGGAGTCAGACTAAACTTTTGTTTGTCGACTCGGCTAGGCCATTTCCCTGGGGATAATAGTTTGACGATGTTTTAAGGAATATGCCATTTTTAATGCAAAGTGACATACCTTTGTACCTAGAAATGCTCTGGCGTTATCCGAAATGATTGTCTTCGGAGGGCCGAACCTTGTCACCAGTGCTTCAAGGAAGTCTAGAATCTCTGTTTCTGTTGCCCCCTTAAGGGGAACAGCTTCCGCCCACCTTGTGAAGTAGTCAGTAGCTGTTAAAATCCATTTATGTCCGGCACTAGAAACCAGATTGATCATTCCAATGAAGTCCAGGCTCCATTGCGCAAATGGTTCATCCACCACGATAGGTTTGAGGGGCATCGCTGAATTCTTCCTTCTGTCGGAGAAGAACTGACATTTTTTACAAGCCCTTACTAGAGAGTAGGAATCATTGAAAAGTGTAGGCAAGTAATATCCAGCCCGCAGGACCTTGATGGCGGTAGTTTTAGCGGAGAAATGTCCACCTTCATCGCTATTATGAAATGCATCGAGGATCCTTTGTGCCTCCCCTGAAGTAATGCATCGCAGGAGCACACCATTGAAATTTCTTTTGAAAAGAACTCTTTCTATTAGTGTATATCTGCAATTTTGAAGCCGGTAATAACTTCTTTTTTGGGATGAGAGGTTTAGGTGATACCTTTCCATTGCATTTAGTCTATTCTAATCACAGCCTAATCAAGGTTTTCCTCGGGATCCTCGACCATTTATCGACGAAATTCGGGTTATTCCTTTCTTTAAGTGTGTGCACCTCCTCATCTTGTGCTATACCACATAGTCCTCTTGATAGTCTTGTAGGCCTTGACCCCTTGGCTAGCTTCATACCTGTGACTGTAATCCACTAGCTTTTTTCTGTAATCTCTCCTTCCATGATATATTCCTGCACACTAGAATGTGCGACATATACCAGAACTTTGTTACAGGAAATTAGATGGGGAAACTTTTTAAGTCCTTTTACTATTGCAAAGGCCTGTCTTTCGACGAAGTTATAATTCACCTCATATTCCTTTAGCGTTCAGGAATAGAACACCACTGGATGCTCTCCCTTTCCTTCACTATCCTTTTGAGTCAGAACAGTAGCGATACTAGACTTGCTACTGAAAGAATACATTATAAAATCCTTGCATTGATCTAGATTAATCAGCACCGGGGCTATGGAGATCACTTCTTTGACCTTTTCAAATGCCTCTCGAGCCTCCATTGTCCACTTGAAAATTTGATCTTTTTTTAGCATTAAAGTGATCGGCCTAATCATTCTGACAAAATTGGAAATAAATTTGCTGACGAAATTTACCTTGCCCAGGAAAGACTGGACACCTTTCTTATTTACCGAAAGGGGAAGCTCCTTGATAGCCCTCACTCTTTCGGGGTCGATTGAAATACCTTCTTTAGACACAACATGCCCTAACAGCCACCGTAGCATTCTAAAATGTATTTCAGATTTCTAAGGAAACCCTCAACTCGGGTATTTTGGAAAAACTAATTCCAAATGATCAAAATGATTCAGATTTAGAGAGCAATAAGAAGGTCATCCAAATAGATTAGAATAAACTTATTGATCAGTTCACTGAATGCGATGTCCATAGCTCGCTGGAAAGTTGCCCCTGCATTGGATAAACCAAAAGGCATTTTAGCATATGCAAATGTTCCCCACTTGGTGGTGAACGTAGTCTTGTGCTGATCTTCTTTAACTCGAATCTGGTTATAGCCAGAGAAGCCATCCAGCAGAGAGAACATTTCCGCTCCTGCGACAGTTTGGAGGATTGAATCCATAGAAGGAAATGGGTAGTGATCCTTTAGAGATGCTTTGTTGAGGTCTCAGAAGTCCATGCATAAGCGAATATCACCATTCTTCTTTCAGACTGGTACCAGATTTGATACCCAAGTACTATGTTTAATTGGGAAGACAATAGGTGAATCAATGAGCTTGGTCAGCTCTTGTGTCATTAGGGCCTCAACTTTAGGGTTCACTGGCCTCTGCTTCTGTTGGAATGGTTTCACACCTTCTATTAATTCAATAGTGTGCTCAATGATGCCAGGATCGTAACCCTCTAGATCATCATAGGACCAGGCCACTACTCCATATTTTTTGCAGAAACCGATAAGCCTTTCTCTATCTCATTGTGGGACATCTTTCCCGACCTAGAGATTCTTGTCATCAGAGACCCAAAGGTTTTCATAATCACTTTTGTCTGCCACGAATTTTTGCATATCATTTCGGGCGTCATTACAATCAAAAAAATTCTTGAGAGTAACTAACCCCTTTGGAAGTTTATTTGACCTGAGCTGCATAATTTGTCCTTCATAGGCCTCGACGATCTTCGGTTGAAGTTGATCATCGAATTCTCTCGAGTGTTGGATAAACGAGGTGATGTGCTCATCACTCTCAAAGACTTGCCAACTCTGATCATTGTCGGGAATTGTTGGTCGAACAAGCACTCGTACTGAATATTTGTTCCGAAGCAAGTTAGAGACAGGATCAAACTGAGCGCCGATCACCGCCATGCGATCTGCATCGCTATTCTGCATTCAGGGAATGGTCAGGATGTTAAAAGCTTCAAATCCTTCAATCAGGTCCCAGATTCGATGCTGATAGGATCTCATTCAGACATTCTTCACTGCAGAGATTCCCTGGACCTGATTAACTACTAGTTCAGAATCTCCGAACACAATCAATTGCTTAATACCCATTCGTTCTGCTAAACTTATGCCTTGGACTAACCCTTCATATTCAGCCTCGTTGTTTGAACAGGCGAATTGGAAACGGAAAGATCTCAACAACTTTTCATTCTACGGGGATATTAGACATACCCCTACTCCAGCTCCAACTTTGCTCCTTGCTCCGTCAAAATACAACGTCCACAGCTCATCTGCTTGGTTATCGTCGGATTCTTTGACGACCTTCAGAAGAACTTGGTCTTCATCATAAATCACATATGTGCCCAATCCGGTAGCATGATAATTCCCAAAAGGATCATTGTTTATGTGTTCGCTCAACAGAGCATCTTCCTTATCATTTCGGTCTCCCCTCACCTCCTCCTCCTCTAGTAGTTCGACATTGTACATGTCTTGGTTGGTGATGGAGGTATGTGCGGCCTCAAAATTGATCAGGTCCTCATTCGCCATGTGTTCAGAATGTAGAGCCTCCGATTCTATCTTCATTTTCGCACCATGCTTGGTCCTAAGTATTAGATGTGACCAATCTAAGGACAAATATCCACCCACCTTTGAAGTAAATTTTTGAGATAGACAGAAACCGAACATAGGAGGAACATCTATGATTACAGTATCTTGCAGGACCGTGATACTTGGGCAAGCAAATAGAGTTAACGAAAGCGCTTTGATGACACCCACCGTATCAACTTTATTTCCATCTAGCTGCATCACCCCCTTCTTCATAGGTTCGTAGCTGAGCCCCAAGGCTTCGGCTATCAGTCTTGGCATAACCGTTGTACTAGCGCCAGAATCAATCATAGCATTATGTAATAGCTTCTTCCCTATAATGAGAGTCAAGAAGAAGGGTTGAGGTTTTGTACTATCTCCACCTTTCGCATGGGATCCCTTCGTCTTGTCTGCAAGAATTTTAGCTCGCGGCATTTTATAAACCCCCTCTGTACTGGCAGACGGCTCTGTTGGTGCTGAGTTGATCTCTTGTTGAAGCACCTTTTATAACATAGTTTTCTGTTCCGGGATAGCTAGCATGTCCCATAAAGACACATTAGCAGATGATTTCTTCAATTGCTCCACCACATTAAAAGGTGATGAGCTTGGAGATTTCTGCTCCTTTGCTTTTGTTATAATAATCTCCTTCTATGGTTGAGAAGGCGAAGAGACGGTAGAAATGCCAGAAATTTGATCGGACACTCCTTTGCATTGTGGGCTGTCTGAAAGTGAAACAACAGGCTCACCGGTGAATCTCCTCTTTGAGCGTGTGTTATAGTCATACTGTACCTGTGGCGTTTCGGTTGTGGACATGTCATTGGAAAACACTATTTCCTCATCTTCCATCCATGAGAAGAGTGCATGATCAGGCACAATATCGGACTCTTGCTCTAAGGACATTCCTTGCATTTGCGTGGTAAGGACCGCATTCTCCATTGCCGAGGCATATATGTATTCTCCATTTTATGCTGCAGTACCTTGATTGCGTTATTCTACCACCTTCTGTTCTAAGTTTCCACGTGGACAATTTCGGGGCATATGTGCATCATTGCAGGGGAAACACCATGGATTGATGTCATCAATTAGACTGTTTTGTCCCACGGTTAATTCTCTACTTGAGCTTGGTGATGCACCTGTCAGTGGCGTAGGCACCGAGACTATTTGATTTGTAGCCACCGTGGGTGGATTAGTGCGAGGCACATTCTGATATTTATTTTGCTGATAGGTAGGTCGCCCACCTTGATAGTTTTGATATGCAGGCCGTGGAGGCATTGCTTGGTTCTGCTTGAGAGTTGTTATATCATTCGCCATAGTTCGCAACATCTCCTTGAGGTTGCCCATTTCATCCTTGGGAGAACCCGATGTGGAAGCTAAGTTTTTGGGAGTGGCTGCATATGAGTACATCGACTGGGGAGGTTTTGGCACACTGGTCGACGCAACCTCTTGTGCTGCGTTTGATATTTCGGGAAATATCGGCACAATAGGTCAAGGAGGCAATTTCCCGCAATCTATCAAATGATTCTCTGCTTTGATAGCGATAGCATAAGCATCTGGTAAAGTGGCTCCTCCCAAAGACTTGATCATCATAGAAATGTCAGGGTTAATGGACTTGAGATAAAAGATGAATGCCAGTTCTAAAGTCGGGCAGATAGTCACAGGAATCCTCCGCCAACTTGAGTGAAATCAGGCATTGAATTCCGTAAGAGCCTCTTGGGGTGCTTGTTTGATGACGGATAGCTGATAGTATAATGAAGAACGATCTCTGTCATTTGAGAACCTTTCATAGAATGGCTCTCCGAGGTCATCCCAAGTGCGAATGTTATTAGGAGTCAGCGTCCAGTACCAATCCAGGGCCTTGCCTTTGAAGGACGCAGCGAGCAGCCTCAGGGCTACATTCTGCACTGTAATACCGTGTACCAGACATACATCCGCTACATCCTGCAAATGTTCTGCTGGCATTTTTGTGTTGTCCCTGGCAAATTTAGGAAGAGCTTTCAAGGCTGAAACCGGGATAGCGCCCCAAATAGCAGGCGCTACCGGAGCTACCAAGGGACTTCCAGCATCCCATGCTACATAGTTTCTGTTCGCGGCCGGCAACATGGTGAGAGGAAGGGGCAGTGGGAATGGAACGGTTACTAAATGATTTGTGGCCTGGACTGTCCCTAATGGAGGCACTAGTAAACCTGGGTTATTTGCAGTCTGGGATCTAATTACAGGCTGATGGTTCATACACCCTTTTATAAAGCAATTTCATTAGTTCAGGTCCCACCAGGCGTGCCAGAAAAAGGACAATCTGTTGACGCCAAAAATTGACGAGGTAACAGTGCCTTATGGGAAACTCAGTTCAAGGGGGACCCCTTTGCACCAAACTGAGTAACCCCTCGATTTTTAAAGAAGTCAGCTTCTTCTATAATGGTTTTTGTAAAGGGAAAAGGAAACAGATATAATGAAGCAAAATCTAATCTAAGGCAATGCGCCAAAGTTTGCTGATGGGCACGATAAATCATAGACTTAAGGGCCTGAATGGTGTTATTACATTCCAAAACGTCAGAAACTTAAAGCTATAGCATAAACAGTTCATTTATTGACATAAAATGATATCGCATACATCTTTACTACTAAGAAGAGTCGTTTAGACATGATTTAGATAAGCAAGTTTTGTATTCAATACATAGAAGTCTTGTCAAATGAAATGCTTGAGACAATAAAAGGCATAGTTCACAGTTTGATTAAAACATGAAAAGTAGAAAGGTCGAACAGTGGGCACAGTCTGAAAGTTTCTTGCAAATAAACATGTAAAAGAGGCCTGGTCCCTTGCTAAAACCAGTATCCTTTTTTTTTTACTCCTAATTTTTTTGGCCCTTTCTCTTGGTTACAGAGAGAGTATATATAGCTGGGGGGAAAAACTCCCACCACTTTGGAAAGCTGAAACATAAAAGATCCCACAATCTCCTGCAATGATGCCAGAATCAAAAGATTTCCAATACCATTACAATAGCAATGAGCTAGAACACAGCATGTGGTCATCTAGTTGCAGGAACGCCCTTTGTAATGATGGCAGTGGTCACAACCTACACCCTCGTGCGGACAAGCATCATCCACCATTTGAAATGCAAGATGTAACGTTCACAACATTGTAATTTCATCGTTTCCATCACCACCCTTCGCTGATTAGTTATAAGGTATGTGGCATCCTGTTGCTGCCCGAATGAAAACTTCCCTTACCGCTGCCGAGAGATTGTGAAGTAGCAACACGTGTCCCATGGGCTGAGGTCTTTGTTGCAGTTGAGATAAAACTGCGTCAACCGCGTGCGAAAGACGAGTGGCAGCATTTTGCAGCCCGTGGTTGCTCATCCCTCTGTCGAGTTGAAAAGGTGTGAATGGTTGCCACCTAGCAGAAGGTGGGGCCGAGCAACAATAAAAGAAGGCCTGCGGAAGCACTTCGCAGCTTGCAGCTTCTTATTTCATTCCCGCATAAAAAACTCGCGATACGCCACCATGTAGCAAGATGTGGGTCCCTCTGACAATCTTTAGAAGTGATAGCCTCGACGGAAGGCTTTCGCAACTCGAAGGGGCTTGAAGGCAAAAAGGAAATAAAAACCTCCGTAAGTGAGACACGTGGACGCCCAGCGCAGCCTCTTAAGAGCCGAAAGGGAAGCCGTCACCCAAAGTTGCGAAGAGAGAATGTGAACAGCGGGAGATCAAAACTCGATGGAAAGCCGACCAGACTCGACGATGTACAAGCCGGTGCACACACATTCACAAAAAGAAACCCGAAGGGAGCTGTTCAAAAATTTATTTTAACAAGTACATTGCTCCATAGCAATGCGCAATCCAAAGTACTACAAATCGGATATCCGATTTGTTTTGGATATCCAATTCATGTCTAATATCTAATTTGAAAAACATTTTAAAATGTAATATTTTTGTGCGATAAATTGAATTTTTGATCTAAATTGGATATTTGATTTCTTCACACATATACCCAAGAGTAATTAGGAGGTGGAGGGTGAGAAAGAGAGAGAGAGAGGTGGGAGAGAGAGGGAAAGGGAGAGAGAGAGAGAGAGGGGGGGAGAGAGAGAATTAGGAGGGGAAAGGGAGAGGGGAAGAGTGTTGAGGGTAGAGAATAGAAGGTTTAAGGGTTTATGGTTGAGGGTTTAGTGATTAGGGGGTAGAAGGGAGAGACTTGAGAGAGAGAGATAGGGAGGGAGTCGGAGAGAGATAAAGTAAGGGAGGGTTAAGGGTTTAGGGTTTAGAGTTAAGGGGAGAGAGATAGAGGGAGTGAGTGAGTGAGAGAGAGACCTAAGAGAGGGAGAGGGGGTAGGATATTAAAGATACTTGAGAGAGAGAGGGAGGGAGTGGGAGAGAGATATAGGGAAGGAGGGTTAAGGGTGAAGGGGAGAGAGATAGATGGAGTGAGTGAGTGAGATAAAGAACTAAGAGAGGGAGAAGGGGTAGGAGGGAGAGACTTGAGATAGAGTGAGTGAGTGAGTGAGAGAGAGACCTTAGAGAGGGAGTGGTAGAGAGAGGTAGAGAGAGAGAATTCAGAGGGGGAAGGGAGAGGGGAAGAGTGTTGACGGTAGAGGATAGAAGGTTTAAGGGTTTAGGGTTTAAGGGTTTATGGTTGAGGGTTTAGGGATGAGGGGTAGGGGGGAGAGACATGAGAGAGAGAGAGAGCGAGTGGGAGAGATAAAGGAAGGGAGGGTTAATGGTTTAGGGTTTAGGGTTTAGGGTTTAGGGTTAAGGGGGGAGAGATAGAGGGAGTGAGTGAGAGAGAGAGAGCTAAGAGAGGGAGAGGGGGTAGGATATTGAATATACTTGAGAGAGAGAGAGAGGGAGGGAGTGGGAGAGAGATAGAGGTAGGGAGGGTTAAGGGTAGAGGGTAGATGGTTTAAGGGTTTAAGGTTAGGATATGTGTAGGATCATTGTGGAAAAAATAGGCCCTTAAGTGGCAAAAAATTTAGAAAAATCAGTATTAGGCAACTCAACATAAAAATTTGAATAAGTTATCTATATTATTTCAAAAATATGTATGAATAGAATTTGTAGAAAACTAAATGTAGTTTCTAAACTACTAGGTTTATTGAAAAATAAATAAAATCTATTTGGTGAAAATTTGAAATTTCAATGCAGTAGTACTTAAATTTTAGGGAAAAAATAAGTAGTTGTCTGTCTGAGCACCCTAACCATAATAAAATGATAATATTTTTTTATAAGATTTTATATTTAAGTAGAGGACTCATGTTTGGATGTGATGTAATACTTTTTTAGTTTTTTTCCAAGTAAAGTAAAATTAATTATGATTTTTTTTATTACAACTCTTTTAAAAAAATATAAAAACTTGTATGTCTCACCACCTTAACTTGGTCAAAATTTCATGAATTTATTCAAAAAAAATTAATCCTATAGTATGTGAAGCATAGAATGTGACACATGCTTTAGATTCAAAAATGTTATACTGTTTGAAAGTTGGCAAATGTTTTCAATCAGTCTATCGATAACGACTCTTAAATAAGTAATTCTAATAGAAAATTTAAATAATAATTATTTCATTAAATCTAAATTAAAGCATACAATTTATATTTGGTGTAAGTTGAGAATCCCTTCTAAAACCCTTTTTTGCCTTGCTGACTTTGGATTAAAAAATTGGCCAGATAACTCTAAATACCCATAATACTCCCAAATTTCGGCCCCACCACATCCCACACTAAGGGGTGAGACGAGACAGGAGGGAGTTGAAAGGGAGCGAGAGGAAAAGACCTAAGAGAGATAAAGAAGGGCAGGGAGGGATGAGAACTCATATAGAGGAGCGGAGGACCAAATTGAGGAGACCCTGAGAGGAGTGGTAGAGAGAGGCAGGAGAGGAGAGAGGAATTAGGAGGTAAGTAGTGAGGGGAGCATCAAGGAGGCAGATGATGTATGTCATGGTTTGAGGGCCATGGCCATGGTTGAGGCTTGTGAATGTGAGGACTCTGAAGAGAGAGAGAGAGCAAGTAGGAGAGATAGCAAAGGAAAAGGGCGGGTAGGAGGCAGGAGGGTTTTAAGGTTGGGTTTTGGGGTCATGGTTATGTATATTAGATGGAGCGGAGCATAGAGAGAGACCTAAGAGAGGGAGAGGGGTAGGATATTGAAGATACCTTAGAAAGAGAGAGAGAGGGAGGGAGTGGGAGAGAGATAGAGGGAGGGAGGGTTAAGGGTACAGGGTAGATGGTTGAAGGGCTTAGGGTTAAGGGTGGAGGGAGCAGGAGCAGCAGAGAGAGAGAGAGAGAGAGAGAGAGAGAGGGAGAGGGGGTAGGAGGGAGAGACTTGAAAGAGAGAGAGGGTAGAGGGTTCAAGGATTTGGGGCTTAATGGTTAAGGGTTAATGGTTTAGGGTTTAGGGTTATGGGTAGTGATGGAACTTCAAATTTTTGTTCTCTGTGTTCTATTTTATCTTGCTTTGTGTCTCTGGTCATCTATGGTTTTTGGGAAAAGCCTAAGGTTGGTGCTTTACCTTCATCTTCATGTAAAACCCTAGTGTTCATCTTACACCTTGGATGGGATCTATTTGGCCATTAATTTTTGGGAAGGCTTTAAAACAACTTAAGCCCCATCGCTTTGTCTAGGCTAGGCCCCCTTTTGTTTTATGGTTTTATTTCCTTCGCCTAACTTTATTTTTCCTAAGTTTATTGTTGTTCCCCATGTTCCCTTGTTAAAAAAACTTATGTCATTGTTTGTCGTCGACCTAGTGATGTCCCCTTATTCCTTTAGGGGAGAGGACCAAGTAGTCGTGCGGGCTAATTTTCTCAATATGTAGCAATTGACTAGAATATCGTAGAACCTTCATTTTTTTTTTGAAATGTAGACAAGTCTCTTATTTATCTATAACTAAGGTTTGGAGGCACAAATCATCATGCAACTCACTACATTGGCATATCTTTTGAGAAGTGTCTAAAATTTTACTTTTTAAAGGTTCAACCAAAACATAATCATGGAACCCCCAATAGTTGAACCAAAAAAATATCATTTGTTGCTTGTAGAATATGATATTTTTATTTAAATTAAAATTAATATACAAGCTAAGTGGACCAAATACTTATTGATAGCCATAAATATTTGATATCTCTACCTTTTATATTCAACACATATGGACTAATAGTTAAACACAAAAATTCTATTTGTTGTTATAAAAACAACACAATGATTTAAAATACAACTTATGTTGAAGAAAAATGGACCAATAGTTGAACACTAATTTTTTTTGAAAATCCTTCACATTTAATGGGAAAATACATGTTATTTATTGTGCTCACCTTTTATATTTGTGATAAGACAAACTATTAATATAAAATTATACAATGCTTGTACATTTGCTACCCCAATTGTTGTACACATAAGAACAATATTTTTTCACTATGATAACAATACTTGTTTCAATGAGTGTCTTATTTTATTAAATGAGCATTTTATTTTTTAAATGATATACTTATAGTGGAGAGTTGTGATATTTTATTTGAAACAAAAAAATACTTATTTCACTTCTTCATGAATTTATTTATGTTTTTTTTATATAACATTTAGAGGTTCTCATGTGTTCAAGTATGGGTCCATTTTTTATCAACATTTGGTTTTTCCTTTATTTACATTTGGACTGTTTATTTACAATATCTAGTATAAATATATGGTAAGATTGGGTATTATCATCACAATTGAGTGCGCCCTCTCCTAGAATAAGTTTTTTTATTTTGTAGAGGGACAAGTTTGCATGGCTGTACATCAATCGTCATGTGATCTCAGTAGTTCCCTGTCATCCCGCGATGACCCCACCAGTTGATTGCGATATCACGGGCGAGCGCCAAGTGTCTGATCTGGTGAGACTGAAGGAATGATAAATACTTTGATGCATCTTTAATACATTATGTCGCGGGTTACTAAAGCACTTATAAGATGCACGTGTTTTAAATCAACAGAGATGTTATAATCCTGGTAGAAAAGTGCTTGATGGTTAATAAAAAGGCTGGTGACTGTGTTGAATGAACAGGATTGCCGCCATCGCATGATCAAAATTTGTGAGGTCTTTATTGATTGCGATATCATAGGTGAGCACCACGTGTCTCATTCGGTGAAGCCGAAGGAATGATAAATAATTTGATGTGTCTTTAATACATTATGACGCGGGTTACTAAAGCAGTTATAAGATGCACATGTTTTAAATCAATGAAAATGTTATAATCTGGGTAGAAAGGTGCTCGATGGTTAATAACAAGGCTGGCGACTGTGTTGAATGAACATGATTGACGATGGTTGAATCCAAAATTGTCTGACATCGTGTAATCAGAAGTTGTGAGTTCTTTATTGATTGCAATATCACGGGCGGGTGCCACGTGGATCTCCTTGGCAATGAGTAGTATGGTAAAAAAATGATATATTTATTTTATTTTATTTATTAAATACTTATTGGCATATATATTATTTATTAATAATATATATAAAATATGTCGAGAGATATCCTTTTGATGCATCTATTGTACTATTATAAAATAGGTGCCTCAACAAAGATATCTCTTGGCATATTTTGTATATATTAATAAATAATATATATATGCTAGTATCATTTGTATCACAACATGAAAGACAAGATTAGAGTTGATTTTAGTTATAGAATTAAGGTTAGGGTTAGATATATATTTAGTTAGGATTGAGGTTAAAAATAGTGTCAATGTTAGTTTTACGATTAAGTTTAGGGTTAGAGTTAGAGTGAGAATTATTATTGAGATTGAATCATAACCCTAATCTAACCTTAACTTTTAACCTAATTGAACCCTAACCCTATTTGTAATTGAACTTTAACTCTAACCCAACCTTAACCCTATCATTCAACCCAAGCTTTATCCTAGATCCCCAACTCTAATTAAATGGTAAACCTAACCTAACCTTAACCATAGTGTTAATCCCAACCCTAAGTCTATCTATAATTATAATCCTAACCCTTCTAATTTTTAAAATCCATAAAATATTTATTATCTATTTAGTTTTACTAATTATTTAATACAATTAAATCAAATTAAATTGAATATTCATTTTAAATTAATTAAACAATTATTAATTATAATTTTAGAATAAATTAGGAAATAAGATCTATATAAAACCAACTTCTCTATTTTTTTTCTTTGTGTCCAAATCATTTCATTTTCTAAAATTATACTAAGTTCTAGATATCATAATTAAACACAAAACTTTATTCTATTCTAATCACAACCCTAGTTAAACCCTAACCCTATTTGGACTCTAACTCTTACCCTAATTGAACACTAAATCTAATTGTAAATGACCACTAAACATAATTGAATTCTATCCCTAACCCTAACCCTAACTCTAACTAAACCCTAAACCTAACTCTAATCACACCCTAACCCATACCCTAATTAAACTTTAAAACTAACCTTAATTAAGTATTAACCATAATTGAACTTTAAAACTAACCTTAATTAAGTATTAACCCTAATTGAATATTTATTGAACAGTAGTCCTAATTGTACTATAACCCTAACTTTGAACTACAATTGAACTCTAATCCTAACCCTAACACTAATTCTTATCCTAATTGAACCTTAACCCCAACCCTAACCTTAACCTTGACCCTATTTGAACTCTTATTGAACTCATCACCTTAATTAAACCCCAACCTCATCCTCAATCCTAACCCAAATTCAACATTAATTGAACCCTAAACCTAACCCTAAGTGAACACTAATCCTAATTGAACTCTAAATTTTTAGTTGAAAATATTAAAGTGCCTTTTATATTTTCCTATTCATTGTCATTTATCATTCAATTCCTAATAGAAATTCCAAAAATTTGTACTTTATAATTTTTGTATCACACGCCTTAATATTAAGGGGTTCAGTGGTCTGGCACGAGAGCTTAAGGGTTAATTGCTAAGGTTTAGTTAAGGTAGAGGGGAGAGAGATAGAGAGGGCTACTAAGAGAGACCTGAGAGAGGAAGAGGGGTGGAGGAGAGGCTTGAGAGAGAGATGAGGGTAGAGGTAGAGGGTAGATGGTTTATGTTAAGGTTTAGGTTATGTAGAGGGAGACAGAGGGATTTAGGGAGAGAGAGAGGGAAGGAGTGGGAGAGAGATATAGAGGGGTTGCGGTAGAGCGGAGGGAGACAGGAGTGAGTGAGAGAGAGAGAGAGACCCCGAGAGAGGGAGAGGGGGTAGGAGGTGAGACGGAGAGAGAGAGGGAAAGATGGAGGGAGGGGAGAGAGTATGGGGCGAGGAGAGGGTTAAATAGATGGTATAGGGTTTAACGGTTATGGTATTTCAAGGGTTAAGGGTTTGCCTACAATTCCCATGTATTTTAGGCTCTAGGCTTTGCTGATGATGGGAGACATGAGGAGGAGTGAGAGATAGATAAAGAATCAAGAGAGAGAGGGGGCAGGAGGAGGAGACTTGAGAGAGAGAGAGAGGACAGGCAGAGGGTTTAAGGGTTTGGAGTTTATGGCTTAAAGGGTTATGGCTCTAGGGTTATGGGTAGAGGGGAGAGGAGATGAGGGATCTCAAAGGAGAGAGAGGGACTAAGGGAGAGATGACAGGGCTAAGGTGGAGGGTGAAGGTAGAGGGTTAATGGTAGAGGGAGGGAGATAAGAGTGAGTGATGTGAGAGAGAGACCCAAGAGAGGGAGAGGGGTAGGAGGGAAGAGACTCTGAGAGGGAAAGAGGGAGGGAGTGGGAGAGAGATATGGGCCGATAGAGGGTTAAACATAGAGGGTAGAGGGTTTAAGGGATTAGAGTTTAAGGGTTAAGGGTTTAAGGTTTATATTTAAGGGTTTAGGGTTTAGGGTTTAAGGGAGACACATAGAGGGAGTGAGTGAGATATAGATAAAGACCTAAGAGAGGGAGAGGGGGTAGGAGGGAGAGACTTGAGAGAGAGAGAGAGGGGGAAGAGGGTAGAGGGTCTAAGGGTTTGGAGTTTAAGGATTAAGGGTTTAGGGTTATGGGTAGAGGGGAGAGAGTTAGAGGGATTTAGTCAAAGACAAAACCCAAAACTTAGGATTTTCCCAATACCATAAAAGACTAGTAACATAATATAGGACAGGAAAGGACATATTCAAAAGATGCAACATACTGTGTTGATATGTCCTTCAATCTTCTTAAGAAGATTCATGATCTGTTTATAAAAGGAAGCGACTTCATAGATACATCAAGTTCAATTATGCATATTTTAAACAATGAGGATGCATTTCAATTTGTTGTCAAGCCCCTCTTACCGTAACCCTATTGGACAGTCACACATCATAGGAAGGTGAGTTGTTAGGTCACCCACATATGTGACAGGTGGTTGTCCAATAAAGATAAAATGAGGATACTATCATGTGTATTTATTGCACATAACAAAAGAAGAGAAATGGTTGAATCAAGGTCATGATACAAGTACAAGGACAATGAATTTGCAAGAGCTAGCTACAAGAGGCAAAGGGGATTGATATTATTCATTCATGGGTGTACTAGTGAAAGTGAATGCAATAGGTAAACGTTATTGTCATTGATAAGGACAACCAACAATGCATGCTAGAATGGTCTCATGAAGGACAACAAAAATAAATAAATCTAGAGTTGCATAATTCTCTATTCAAGGCCTTCATAATCAAACATTAGGTGAACAATTTTCCAGATAACATTCAATGCATCATGTTTTAAGGATTAAAGACATAAAAGGAAAAGAAATTCGAGAAACATCAACTCTAGTTGACACAGATAATATGCCTATTGAAAACATGTCATTATAAGAGGTTTATGATAGCAATGGAACCCTCATATCATGTGATTGAGATACAATTGCTATGCTCATAACCTTTCATGTAGGGGTTTTGGTCATCATGATTGATCCAACCTGGATCACGATTGCATACAAGAAACAAAAAGTTACAAATGACAATTAAGTAGTTATGATTCAGGAGAGGTCTCATGTTGGAAACCAAGGCCATAGTACAAGTATATATGAACAACAACTATGAGGTTATGCTACAAGACAGCCATGCAGGTTCATGTAGGACATCAAGAATTACAATGGTACAAGTGCATATGAATAACAATCAAAAATCAGCAACAAGTAGTGAAGTTAGCAAAGCATAGTTGTATTTTTACCTTTTCATACCATTGATCATCTATTCCAGAAACAGGCTATAATAGTGAAGGAATATACTTGCACAAGGGTGTTTTAATGAAGATATTCAACATAAAAACCATCATAAATCATGTTGCTTCAAGGGAACAGAGCATAGTCATGAATAAGAGCAGTACCATTAAAGGCTATAGGTTTGTCTTCATGTTATCTATGAATTTGAAAAAATAAATCTACACTGGGTGACAACATGATTATAGCCATGAAATGGATTGCAGTGAGATAAATAATATAAATGGTTGTTGCCACTATCTCATTTTCTCTTTGGTTAGTCATTACTAAGTCATAACAATTGAATAGCAAAGGGATAGGTGTCAATAATATACCTTCATTTGACAAGTCCTACACTTTTGGTGATCTCATTGACCCAATAAGGCATTGCATAGAAATCATTTCATATCTTTTTGACAAAATCAAAAGGAGGACTAATGTATCCAATTGTAAGAAGAGATAAATGTCCAAGGGAGGGGTAGTACAATCATCTTAGGTACCACTGCTGCAAGATGATAAATGAAAATCCTTGTGTTTGTATGCATGGAGGTCCTAAAGCATACTTTGGGTAAGGTGCATTCATGGCATCTTTTCCTGAAAGGTTTCCCAAGCATCAGCAAAGGTCTAGTGTTCCATCAAGCTATGTTGTATGATTCAATATTTGTTCATATTTACCTAGAGCTTGCTAAAAATTGCAAATCAATGACCTATTTTATCTTGGGATTGTGTTGTAGTTATCTCATGCTCCAAATAGCTAATAATGTCGATGAATAGCCACACCATTCGATATTATCCTATTATGTTGAGCTATTAATGATATTATCCTCGTTATTGTTAATGTTGTTTATGATATTGGTGGCAGTTGTAAACATTAAGGATCACCTCCTAGGTCTTGCAGAAACAAGTAAGAGGATTTTTAAAGTCCTGTCAATTGGTCCAGTCCTGTTACCCTTGATTGGATTGAAATTGTACAGGTAGATTAGAAGACCAACCTCAAGGCATTGTAAACAAAACCAACACTTTCACCCTTAACCCAAAACCCAAAACCCTTAATCATTAAACCTTAAACCATCTACTCTCTACCCTTAACCCCCTTCGTCTATCTCTCTTCCACTCCCTCCCTCTCTCTCTCTCAAGTCTCCATCCTCTATCTTGGGTCTCTCTCAACCCTTAACCCTCCCTTCCTTTTGCTCTCTCTCTCTCTTTAAGTCGGTCCCTCTAGCTTTCCTCCCTCTCTCGGTCTCTCTCTCACTCCACTCCTCACTCACTCTATCTCAAGTCTCTCCCTCCTACCCCATCTCCCTCTCTTAGGTCTTTCTCTCGCTCACTCCTCCTCTATCTCTCCCTCCACCATAACCCTGACCCTTAAACCATCTACCTCTACCCACATATCCTCTTTTCCCTCCTAAACCATAGTAATCCTTCAGCCCTCTGTTATCTCACGCCCGCTCCTCCTCTTTCCCTCTCTCTCTCAGGTCTCTTATACTGCAGCTCTCTCTCTCTCTCTCTCTCTCTCTCTCTCTCTCTCTCTCTCTCTATCTCTCTCTCTCTCTCTCTCTCTCTCTCTCTCACACACACACACACACACACACACACTCTCTTATCTCCTCCACTCTACCCTCCAACCCTCTACTCTCTATCTCTCTCCCTCCCTCCCTCTCTCTCTCACTGAATCCTCATCTCTCTCACGTACCCTTAGCTCCTAAACCCTTAAACCCTCTACCCTCTACCCACTCTCTCTCTCTCTCTCTCTCTCTCTCTCTCAAGTCTCTCCCTCTACCTCTCCCTCTCTTAGGTCTCTCTCTATCTCTCACTTTCGCTCAATCTATGTGTCTCCCCTCACCACCTTAAACCCTAAACCATTAACCCTTAGGCCTAAACACTTAAACCCTCTACCCTCTACCCTTAACCCTTTTCTCCCTCTATCTATGGCCCTCCCTCCTCTCTCTCTCTAAATCTCTCATCCCTAGCGCCAATCCTCTATTAGGTCTTTCTCCTTTTCCTCCCTCTTCCCTCTCCTTCCCCCTCCTCTCTCTCTCTCTCTCTCTCTCTCTCTCTCTCTCTCTCTCTCTCTCTCTCTCCTCACTCTACCCTTAACCCTTAGGCTTCGTCCTCTGCCAGCATCTCTCTCTCCTCCTCCCTCTATCTATCTCCCTCTACCTTTAATCCTAATCCACTGAGCCTTAGCCATGAACTCTAATGCCAAACCCTCTACCCTATGTAACCTCTACCCTCTATCTCTCTCTCAGGACTCTCCTTGTGCCCCTCTCCTCTCGGTCTCTCTCTCACTCCCACTTCCTCTATCTCTCTCCCTCTACCTTTAACCCTTAACCCTTAACCCTTAACCCATGAAGCTCTAAACCCTTAAACCCTCCTCTATGCTTAACCCTCTACCCTCTATCTCTCCAGCTCCTCCCCTCCCTCCCTCTCTTCAAGGTCTCACCCTCCTACCCAGCTCTCCCTCTCTCAAGTCCTCTCTCTCTCACTCTTATCTCCCTCCCTCTACCCTTAACCCTCTTACCCTCTATCTCTCTTCCCACTCGCATCTCTCTCACTAAATCCCTCTATCTCCCTCATGTTGGTTGTTTTATTGAGGTTGGTCTTCTAATTTACCTGTAGGTTTCAGTTCAATCAAGGGAAGCTCAAAGGACCTGGACCAATTGATGAGGATTTTAAAAACCTCCTACACTTTGGGCTCTCCAAGACCTGGGAGGGTGATCCCTTAATGCATTTACAACCTCTACAACATTATTGTAACAACATTAACAACAAATTGGTTCTTCATCAGTAATATCAACTATTTGGAGCATGAGATAACTACAACACATTCCACAGTGTAAAATAGTCATTGATTTGCAATTTGTAGCAAGTTCTAGGTTAAGACAAACAAAATACTGAACCATACAAATTAGTACAACTTACATTAGTGCCATATATCCATTGAGGGAGTCAAATTTATAAACATCTAATGGTTTATGAGAGATTTAACACATAACATATAAGATCCTTGAGAACTTCCTCCAAGATATGATAGGAGATCTTATGGAACTACCAGTTCATGGATAGTTCTTGAAGTTATACTTCACTTGAATTATTCTTTTCCATGAACAATACTTTAGGTTTGTATATTTTGTATATATTTTGTACATAGTTGGGGTTGTTTTGTCTGAACAGTCCCTTTTTGGTCATCTCTATATCTTGTTCTGCTCTACCTGAGATTCTGGATTCTCACTTCATTCTAGTGGAATGAACATCACCAACTAGAGCAACTGATGGAACTTCAGTATTTTTCTCCTTGTTTTTCACTCATGCCTTGCCTTATGTCTCTAGTCTTTCATGGTGTTCGAGTTTTCTAAGGGTTGGGGTTTTAGCTTTGTCTTCATGCAGAACCCTAATGTTTATTTCACACTTTGGCTAGGTTCTATTTCACTGTTACTTTTGATGGGGTTTTAAAACAACTTATGTCATATCGATTCGTCTAGGCCGAGTCTCTTTGATTTTAATACTTTATTTCCTCCACAAGGTTTTATTTCCTAAGTCTCGATTGGCCCCGTGTTTCATCTTTTAAGAAACAACTTATGTCATTGTGTACCATTGGCCTAGTGATGTCCCATCATCCTTTTTAATCAATGTTTTATTTTGCAGAAGGGATCGAATTCGTGCTACCGTTGATCACCACATGTCCTTCTAGGGGATGAAATTGCATGACTGCTGATCAACTACCATTTGATCTCAGCCATTCCCCGCCATCCCACGATGGCCCCACCACAGTGCTTTGGTCGATCGCGGTATCACAGGTAGTCGCCACGTGACTCATCTGATGAAGCCGAGAGAATAAAGGAAATATTGTGGAACATTAATCCGGCCTTAAATACATTAAAAGGCGGGTTACTAAAGTGCTCTTAAGATGCATGTGATTCAAATCAACGGATGTGTTATAATATTGATGGAAAAGTTGCTCGAGGGTTAATGATAGGGCCGATGACTGTGTTGAAGGAACGAGATCATTGATGCTCAAGATCTACAGTTTCCCGCCATCGCATGATCCAAAGTTGCAAGATTTTTACTGATTTCGATATCATGGGAAACTGCCATGTGAAATTCCTTTGCAATGTATGGTATGGTGGGCCCCTTATGGCCATGTTGGTGATTGTGTAAGCCTATTTTGAAGGTAGCCATCGATGATTTGATCAAAATGAAGGATCGACGACTTGAATTTAAATCTGCACCAAATATGCTTGGAGTCGTTCGTGCAACACGCGAGTGAGATTTAATGGCGGATGAGACATTTACTAGAAAATTTTGATCAAAATAAAGTCAATTCTCCTATTTTATGTGTGTCACAAAGCATTCAGGTATTTTGAGAAGCAGTTTCAAAGCCGAGAGCAAGGTTGTGAACCTTGACAGCCAAAATTTGGGATTTCTACGAAAAGAGCTACGAGTGAATTTTTGTGTTTCCCGGTCACTCTATGCTTGAATTAAGGAAAAGATTTGTTGTACTTATCATAGGGCTTGTTGATAAACATTTTAGGGCTATAGTTTATTTAAATTGTGAGAAATTTCAATATTTTGTTCTGTAATTTCATATCTTTGGTTAGTCCTAGCTATTTAAAGTGTGAAGTTATAAGAAGCCCTAGTTTGTCTGAGATGGAAACACCCAAGCAACATTCTTGCCAGATTGACTATTTAAATAGAAAATTGTATTATGATTTCCTGGATCAATTTCCCTTTTCAATGAATGATAGAAAGAAGGAATTGGTTCTGATGCAAAGGAAAATACTCAGGGAGGGGTTAGTATACAATTTTTCCAACATAACCGATGCTAGGGTTCCTCTCACGGGCTTGGAAATGTTCAGATTGTGGTATGGATAGAGGAATTTTCCTCACCCTTTTTCAAATGGATGGATGTATGATATGGGGAAGCTGGTGGTACCAAATTTTTTCCTTGATGTAGACTTGCTTAGGGCAGTAGCTGCAAGATATGACCCTATCACACGGGTAATTAGGGATAATGATGGAACGGTTTTGTTAAGCATTAACATATATGATATTCAAAATATTTTTGACTTTAGTGAACCAAGTGAGGACTTGGTGCCTATCAACCTTGAGAAAATGAAGCAGGCATATGCAATGTTGAAGTCTCTTTTTAGCGCTAAATTGCTTCCACCTCATCTGGCTAGGGCAGGACGTTCAATATTTCATATCAGCCCCAGTTACCAAGAACCTTTCAAATTAAACTATTTTGCAAATCATTTCCTAGCCACTTTTTATTCATTGTGTCATATTTTGGGTTTCAGTCCTGGTGTGGTGATTCCCATTGCATACATGTTTATTGGGGTGCAAATACAACAACCTAACTTTTCTGTCACATATGACTTTGCTTCTTTCTTGGCTGAGAGGATACCTGAGGGGCTATCAAAGTTATAGAAAAATGATACTGAAACTCAATTCTTTTGGTATTCTATGCTGATACATATTTTTTTTTTCAAGAATGTTGACTTCTTCTTTAAGAAGATGAAATTAAGCAAATCGATTGATGGAGAAAGATTTCCAATAAAAATATGGGCTGCAGATTTATCTTGTAATAAGGAAAGCACTAGTTATGTGCAATTTGATAATTTTATTTCTTCCATATTAAGGGCTAGATTGATGGTGAATGTACCTAGGATTCCTGAGGAATTACATGATTTTCTTAGGCCAAAGGGGAGGAAGACATAATTTAAAGTTAGCCATAAATGGGGTGACATTATCCCATACCTAGTCAACACTATTTTGAGGGTATATGGTTTTCAAGGAGCCCCTCATATACTGCCATAAAATGTGCCAGTAAGAGTGGGGTTTTTAGAAGTTATGTGGCAGATAGGTTGCATCCATGAAGACAACCTCATAGGGAGGGGTAAGGAAAAAATTTTCCCTGATTATACAGTGGTCTTTTCAAAAGGAGGTTGGGTGCACTTTGAGAAAAAAATTGAGGATTATCATTTGAGATGTGGTCTAAAGTGGCAACATGATCCTGAGGGTTTCTTTACCCTTTTTAGACAAAGAATAAATGTTGGAAAGTTTGTGCATGAGTTCAAATTTCCTGAGAACCTGAATAGAAATTAGTTCGACCTAAACAAGCAGGAGTTGAATGAGGAGAAATGGATAGCTTATGATAAACTATTAGATATTGTGCACAAAATGGATCTAAAATATGATCCACTGTTGGAGTTCAGTCCCCACCATAAGAAAACTGATTTTCTAATGAAGAAATTCAAATATATTATGCGAACTTTGAGAGCCAAAAAAGTAAACTTAGAGCTGAGTCTAGGTGTACAAGAACAAGGTGCCCGACCATTTGAAACAAGGTCAACATACCAGCCTACAAAAAAGTGGCCCATTTATAAGAGAAAAAAGGATAGCAGCAGTGATGAGGAAGAAGTGGACAGAAAGGGGAAGCAAATTATGAAGTTGCCTTCACAACCAGGTCCAAAATTCAAAATGTCTAGGGCAATTAAGATTATTGATTTAAAGTCATCACTAGAAAATAGTCCCCCATCACCACCATCTGAGCCAAGCCCTAAAAAGAAAATAACTTATCAACCATAGGAGAGTTTGATGGATGAAATTATTGTTATTGATAAGGACATATAGGTTGGTATGCCTTCCCCTCCTAGGCCAGCTGAATTGGTTTTATTTGATTTAGATATGAAAGGAAAAAGTGTACAAGATGCAAGAATGGAAGCAAGTAAGGAGTTTCTAGATGACAATGCATTTGTAAAGACTCATGTATTCTTGCAATTGGTATGGAGGATGAAGTTTTAAGAATATCAAAATAACTGTAAGGAGAGAAGAGAACTAAGACCTGACAGGTCAGACTAGGAGAATGATGAGGAAGTGAAAGCTGAATTAATGGAAGAATTTAAGAACATCACTCTCAAGGAAGGCAGGAAATTGGAGAGTCAGGCTAGTGTATTGATTATACATGAATGGGACATTGCGGATGCAGTGGTCTCTAATGCTATTATGAAGTCCAAGCATCCCTTGCAAGAATCTAAAGAAGAAGTCAAGGCACCACTTCAAGATTCTGCTTTCAATGAAGAGTATGAAACCTTGGCAATTTGGACATTGGCCCCTATTGACGCCAAAAATTGACGAGGTAATAGTGCCTTATGGGAAACTCAATTCAAGGGGGACCCCTTTGTACCAAACTGAGTAACCTTCAGATTTTTAAAGAAGTCGGCTTCTTCTATAATGGTTTTTGTAAAGGGAAAAAGAAATAGATATAATGAAGCAAAATCTAATCTAAGGCGATGTGCCAAAGTTTGCTGATGGGCACGATAAATCATAGACTTAAGGGCCTGAATGGTGTTATTACGTTCCAAAACGTCAGAAACTTAAAGCTATAGCATAAACAGTTCATTTATTGACATAAAATGATATCACATACATCTTTACTACTAAGAAGAGTTGTTTAGACATGATTTAGATAAGCAAGCTTTGTATTCAATACATAGAAGTCTTTGCAAATGAAATGCTTGAGACAATAAAAGACACAATTCACAGTTTGATTAAAACATGAAAAGCAGAAAGGCCGAATAGTGGGTACAGTCTGAAAGTTTCTTGCAAATAAACATGTAAAAGAGGCTTGGTCCCTTGCTAAAACCAGTATCCTTTTTCTTTAACTCCTAATTTTTTTGGACCTTTCTCTCGTTGACAGAGAGAGTATATATAGCTGGGGGAAAAACTCCCACCGCTTTGGAAAGCTGAAACAGAAAAGATCCTACAATCTCCAGCAATGATGCCAGAATCAAAAGATTTCCAATACTGTTGCAATAGCAATGAGCTAGAACACAGCATCTGGTCATCCAGTTGCAGGCGCACCTTTTGTAATGATGGCAACGGTCACAGCCATACCCGAGGTGACAAGCGTCATCCACCGTTTTGAAAAAACATGAAGAGCGGCATCCAATTACATAATTTTGCCATCCATCCTATTGCCCGCCTCAAGGATTAGTTATAAGGTACATGGCATCCTGTCGGTGCCCGAATGAAAACTTCCCTTACCGCTGCCGAGAGATTGCGAAGTAGCAACACGTGTCCCATGGGCCGAGGTCTTTGTTGCAGTGGAGATAAAGCTGCATCAACCGGGTGCAAAAGACGCGTGGTAGCGTTTCGCAGCCCGCGGTTGCTCACCCCTCTGTCGAGTTGAAAAGGTGCGAATGGTTGCCACCTAGCAGAAGGTGGGGCCGGCCAACAATAAAAGAAGGCCTGCAAAAGCACTTCGCAGCTCACAGCTGCTTATTTCATTCCAGCATAAAAAACTCGCGATACGCCGCCACATAGCAAGATGTGGGTCCCTCTGACAATCTTTAGAAGTGATGGCCTCGGCGGAAGGATTTCACACCTCAAAGGGGCTTCAAGACAAAAAGGAAAGAAAAACCTCTGTAAGTGAGACACATGGACGCCCAGCGCAGCCTCTTCAGAGCCGAAAGGGAAGCCGTCACCCAAAGTTGCGAAAAGAGAATGCGAACAGCAGGAGATCAAAACTCGATGGAAAGCCGACCAGACTCGGCGATGCACAGGCTGGCGCACACACATTCACAAAAAGAAACCTGAAGGGAGCTGTTCGAAAATTTATTTTAACAGCTTTTGGTGACTATCAGGGGCGTTTTGGACAAGAAACGTAGAACCTAAAAACTCTCTGGTCCTGCAGACCAGAGCTCTTATCCATAGGGCGAATGGAGTTAGAGTTTGGAAAGAGTATCCTGCAAGGGTGACCATTCACTTTCAGACGGTTTTTTCATGCTGCGTAAATTTTCTTGTGCCCCACGGAGGTCAATAGCTTCTTTGTGAGGCAGCACCTCAGGTAGGCCGGCCCTTGTTTGGATATGGAAAAGAAGCCAGGAGAGTGGATGGATGATCGTCTCAATGTCGGCTGCCGTTGGGGAACTGCCAAACTCCTTGAATGCCTCTGGATCGTTCTCTTTCTACTCAATAATCTCTGTAATTTGTGTAGTTGTGGCAATGGATCCATCCTCGAGGAACGGGGATGGCAGCCACAGCTTTCCTAACTCAGAGAAACTTTCCTGAATGCCATCCAATGCCTTACCTAGAAAAGCCTCCGCTGCCTTAGTGCACTGGAAGGCAGACTGACAATGTATGAATTTAGTTACTGTTTGAGCAGCAATGTCCCAATCTTCAATACCCGCCCCGGCAAGGATCTCATCTGAGACTGAGTATAACTTATTGAGCAAGTCCCTTGCCTCAGGAACCTTTTCCAGGATGAAACATGGGAACTGTTCTATTATGTCGTTGGCCTCCTGATTTAGCCTTAATGCCTTGGCGATAAATCGGAGGGTAGGCTGCAGTGTTAGGCAGAAGGCCTTGACTTTCTCCCAGTGAGAAACGTACAATTTCCTGACCAACGGAATGACATCAGGTTGGGGAGGGGCAGGAAACGGAGAGGCTTTAAGCGAAGAAATCTCCGCGTCCCTTGAAATGAGGGCTTCGGCTAATTCTGCCTTCTTCTTCTTCTCGGACGCTAACTGCTCCGCATAGCTGCTCATTTCTTTATTCCAATTTTGTTCAGCTTGGGAGTGGTTAGCCGATTGCTCTTCCAGAGAAGCCTTTGTCTCTCAGAGCTCCTCTTCTAGCTTAGCTTTTAGGCTTTTGAATTCTGCCTCTTTTTCTTATACCTTCTGTTGATGCTGCTCTTGTAGGCACTCCAACTCTTCACCCTTTTCTACCATCCTCTGACTGTACTCAAGGTGGAAGCATTCAAGCTCCTCCTCTATCGACCATAGGCTCTATTGCGCTGCTTGGTTTTGACTCTGCAATTCTTTTACTAAGCTTAGGTCAGCAACCTGGGTCTTCACAATTTCACCTTGAAGCCTGTTCCTCTCATTTTCTACTGTTAGCGCCCTCTCAGTCATTCGGGCGATATCTGCTTCCAAGGATTTCTCCTTTGTCTCCAGAAATATCACCCTTTCCTTGGCTGCCTTGACTTGCTCATCCCTCTTCTTTAACTAGCGGCCAATTTTGAGGAAGTCGGA
>VDFB02322662.1:43057-59309 GCA_007258455.2 Sequoia sempervirens | reverse complement strand
CTTATCAATGATGGAATTCTCTTGTTCAATAATTTTTTCTCTAGGGGAAGAAAGGCAAAGAGGATTCTCACAACTCTCATCAATTGTATCTTCTAACACAAAAGTATCTTTGTCATAAATAGGATAAATATTAGGAGAAGACCAAATTAGATTGTTATGATTCTCCATTATGTCATCTTGTTTCTCTAAGGTCTCATTCTCTTGTGCCATAATAGCTACCCTAGTAGGGTAGCTTTTAAGATGTTCATCACATTCCATGGTTAGATTTTGTAAAGTAGCTTCATCACAAATAGGGGAGGCCTCAAGAGAAGAAAAACTATGAGTTTCACGCTTACTAATGATTGGAATTTTTTGTTCAAATAGATCTTCCCAAATGGTAGGGGCATTAGGAAAGGGAGAAACAAGATTCTCATGACTATTAATAAGTGTAACACCAAACTATTTTCTTTGTATGTAGAAGAGATATTAGGAGAAGGATAAATTTTATTGTCATGGTTATCTACAACTACATCCCCATGTCCTATAATGTCTTGCTAAGTAGGGAGGTAGGATTGACATAGCTTTCAATCATTGGGTATCTTAACACCAACATATCCTCCTCATAAATGTGATTTCCATGATCGTTCACTATTGTATCCTCTTTCACTAAAGAATTCTCACAAGTAGGGGAGGTGTTAGGAGAGGAATGTAGACTAAGTAAAGTAGTGGAAATGATCTCATCTTCTTATGTTATAATATCTTCCCAAGGGGTAGGAGGAGAAGGGCAAGCAAGCCTTTTATGATTCTCAACAATTTCTTCTTCTTTCACCAAGAAACCTTTGTCACTAATAGGAGAGGTATTGGGAGAAGAACAACTATGATCTTCATGGCTATCTATGTGTGTATCCTCTTCTATCGCATCATTCCCACAAATAGGAGAGATAAGAGGGAGTGTAGGTTCATGACAAGCATCAACATTTTTACTCTCTTGCACTAAGAGACTCTCATAACTAGGAAATGTATTGAATGAATGACTAACATGCTTATTGCCTAAATTTTTCCTTACAAACTTGGAAAATATGGATACTAACATTGATGCCATGAGATGACCTAGAATGAAATGCAATTTTCAGAGTCTAAGCAATGCAATTTACTGATTACACAATGCAATAAACTAATATTGAAATGTTTTGATGCAATTTTGAACTTTTAACAATGCACTAAAATGAATCAATTTAAGCTAAATGCAATGAAATTGATGAAACAGCAAATCGGGAAACTAAAAAAGAAAGGTAAGAGCACCAAATAGAAGCTAAAAACTAAAATTTTAATGTCTTGAGAATGAAAATCAGTAGCTAATAGGGACTCATTCACTAGTAAGGGCGAATGGGTCGTGGTTAGATGTTTCTGAGATGTTTATGTGGATTTCAGAGTGAATTTTGATGCTTTTTTAGTTGCCAGAAGGTTGAGATCAGACCTGATCAAGGACTTATTCGCTAGTAAAGGTGAATGGGTCCTAGTTAGGTATTTTTAAACTATTTTTAATGATTTGCAAGCTCTCAGTTATATCTTTCAGTTCCAGGTTTGAGACAGTGAGCTTCAGCTTCAGATTTTCCAGAAATTTAGTGTAAAAATGCAATGAAAAGATGAAATGCAAGGTCTAAATTGAAATGCAATTTTGTTTTGATTTTCAAATGAAATTGTATGAGATATAAATGAGATGAAAAATGATTTATTTGTTTTTGTAATTTTTAGATTTAGAGAGATGCAAAATAATGCAAATTTAAACCCTATATGATATGGAAGATTTCAAAACAAGAAACCCTAAATAAGATCTTAATTCAATGCAAATCTAAATTCAAATGAATGCAAGATTTAACTTAATATGCACTGAGAGACTCCAAAAATAAAAATAAATGCAATGTTGAATATGTTGGGTTCACCAAAGATGAATAAGGGAAAAATAGGTTAGACCCAAATGCATGAACTAGAGGATCTAACACTAATTTTTCTAAGACCCTAAACACTCAAATTATGTAAAATAAGATGCGAATAACAATCAGAAATCCTACCTAACTTTTATAGCAACTATGGGGGAATATTTTAGAGCATAAAATCTATGTACCTGGCCAAAAAGTTGTTTTTTGAGCTACAAAGGACTCATTCACCTTCAGTGGCGAATGGGTCCTTTTAAGGTTTCAAAAAATTGATTTCAAGGTCATGTTCCTTTATTTATACACTCTCAAATTCCCTATTATCAAGTTCTGGAAGTTTGTATGCAATTATGTAGCCTCACTTATTTGATTTTGCACTTTGAATGACAACTTTTTCAACTTTGCAACTTTGACAATTTTGCTCCAAATCTTGCTCTTCAGCTTGTAAATATATAATCACATACTCAAGGGTAGAAAAAGTTATTGTTTGTTAGTGAATGGGGTTTTCCTCATTCAAATACCTTGTAGGTAATCGAACCAAATGATGAAATGAAGCATGAATACGAAATAATGTAATTGATGTCACCTTGGATTATGTCTTGTGAAACAAATCTGCAAACTAATATGTAGTGGCCATGAAGAATGTAGATTTTGGATCCTTGAAAGCGATGTGAACAATGGTTGCAAGTAGATATTCAATGCTACACTCACAATCGTAGCTCAACAACATGAATGAATGCTTCAAACCCTTGTCATGATGATATGATCTTGAATTGTTGCAATAAACTCTTGAAATCTACCTTGAAATGCCTTATGAATGTTCTTGAAATGCTCTTTTGAACTCCAATTTTCTATAATGATTGAATACTTGAAAGTGCTAGGATTGCTTCATAAACTTGCTAGGTCTTGTTAGGAGAAACAATGTGAATTAACCCCTTTTTTATACTAAATTAGGAGATTAACCCCGAAATTCAAAGAATTAAGGCCAACACCAGATCTAGAAAGAAACATTATTAAATTCCTACTAGAATGAAATTCAAAAAGGGGGTATCATTAAGGGAGGACCAATTTTCCACCTTGGGCGAATAGGTCCTAGCTCAGTTTACGAGGACCTAACCCCGAGGGATTGAAGATAGCTAAAAACCCATTCTAGATCAACTAAAAAAGGGGGGTCCTATTAAGGGAGGACCCTTTCGCCATCTAGGGCGAATGGTTCCTAGCACACTTTTCTAGGACCAAACTTTTTCCAATGAAATATTTTGTTAATTAAGTTATGATTGTTGGGATAGATCTTCGGAAGGTGTCAAAATTAGGGCTTAAAAATTAAAGGGGGTTAATTACTCCAACTACCCACAATTAACTAATGACCACCTAGATAAGTGTGAAATTTCCTTATAACACTTTACAACACTTAAACAAGGTACACATTATGTACATCTTATTCAGAAAGGGGCCCATATGGCTTAATTAAGCAAATACATCCTAGAAAAGTGTGAAAGTGTGTTACAACACTTTACAACACCTTTGCAAAGGATCAATTAAGGCATGGTTTAGTCAAATAATGGTCCTAGAATAGTGTGAATGTGTACAACACATTACAACACCACTCCAAGACATCACTAATTTAGTTTTAATGTCAATTATCAAACCAAGTAAGGAAAAAAGCTTACTTTTTTTGTTACTACACTATGTACCTATAAATCACCCATAAAACCTTTGTCCAATACATAAAATATATAAAAAGAGTTGAAAGGAAACCACCGGTGGATTATAGAAGTTCCATAACATCCTGAAACCATTCTATGGTAGAAACCTAATGCCCTCCTGTGATGAATCAATGCATCCATGAATAGAAAATATAACTCCCAATAATATTTTTCCCATGTCAAGAGTGGCCACACATCCCTAAAAGTAGCACTTCATTTTACAATCTGCTACACACTGTTGATCCCCCCTAATATATAAATATTCTCCACTCTCTCTCCTAGTACCAAGGAATAGAAAAGTGGTGTAAATGAATTCAAATCAATTTGTAACCACCACCATCATTTTCCAAGACCCTTTCTAGTACCACTACAACTAATATTTTTAAGTTAAAAGGGTAATAATAAAATATTAATCTCTCAACCACCTACATTCCCATTCAAGTACCCACTCCAAGATGTTTGGGGATCTAATATGCATACACGAGGACTGCAATTAAATAGGAAACTATTGTAACACACGAATCACTCTAGGTTTAGAATTGAGATAGGATACCTCCTTCTCCTCTTTCTCTAGTATCCATGGCTTGACTACAAGACTCTACCTCAACATATCCCTCGCACTCTTTATATTTCTCAATCCTTGCATATTTTTCTATTCCCTTCTATATATTAGGAAAAGTACTAGCGTAAACCCACAACAGTGAGCACCAAATTTGGGACATTAGATTTTTCAATTTGAATGGGACTAAAAGGTAGGAAACATCTTTGTTCAAAAACATTTATTTGAATGAAGGAATCTTTGTAAATGAACTTTTTACAAAAAATAGATTTGAATAAAGGATTTCTTCATTCAAATATTGCCTTCATTTGAAGGAATTATTTTATTGATTTGCAAACAACAAAATAATACCTTCAAATGAAGGCATTATTTCAACTAGAGGACCTTTGTTCAAAGGTCTTTCAATATAAAAAATTTAAAACATTTTGGGCAGCCAAAAGGATATTCAAATGAAGGCATCCATGAATGAAGGTCCCACATTTACTTGAAGATGCCTTTATTCAAAGGACCTTCAAAAAAAGGTCCTTGGATGGCTTCTCACACTATATGTCTCAAATTTTCCTCAAAAATTTTAGTTTCAAACCTTCAATTGGACCTTCAAATGGAATCAAATTGACAAGATAATCTGTAGGATCATAGCACTAGAAATAAGCTTTCCAACAAGTATTACTTTTAATATATTTAATTTAATTATTATATTTATTTTCTATTTTTAAGTGAACATAGCTTTTTCAACATTTGTCAAGGTCTTTGAACATTCTACACAAATAGAAAAATAGTAAAATAGATTTTGAAAATTATGAAAAATATTTGTGCACTAGGTGAATTGATGTCCTTGTTTCAACAAAAATAAAATTAATTTGGATACATACAAAAAAATTATGCTATATGGTATAAACCTATGTCTAAATTATAATTAATATCACTTCAAAATTAATATAAAAACATATGCTTGATAAAAAATTATGAAAAAATATATGTGCGTTAGATATTGGAGTTATGAATCTACATGTTTAAAAAAATATAATTTTATCCTTTTTATAAAGAATTATGTGGTATGGTATAAATGTTAATTTTTAAAAATACTATTAACTACAAAAATTTATTAAAAGTTACATAAAAATCCACAAACTGTTTCTTAGATTTATTTTAAAGATACATTTAAAATCTGCACACAAAACCTCAAAAATCATTGGTTCACATCATATTTAATTTTTTAATGGTTTCGTTGCTATAGGTATAAGAAAGTTTAAAATTTTGGTTTAAAATATTGATTTTAATGTCCCTCCCACTTTGGCCAAAAAGTGAACACACTATTATGGGATCACCCACCAACAAACTTGTTATTAATCAAACTAAAAACATAAAATAATTATTACGCATGTAGGTATTTCCACATTAACCCTTCAAGGAGAATATGACACTAACCAATATACATGAATTTTAAAAATATTTTACAATATAAATGAAACTTAGAAAATAAATAATGATATTGATATAATAATTGCATGTATATAGCCTAGTGAAAAACTTTTAGGAAAATTAGGTCTCCATAGCCCACCCAATATTTAACAATAATTAGTCATTATAATATGTTCTTAGAGTCTAGTTCTCAATTAGGAGAAATAGGATATTAATGTTCTTCAATCTTGGAGGAAAATATACAACATAACCCTATAGAAAGTAATGTGTAATTCCTCCATCTCAAACCCTCAATATATAGACACGTGGAGGCCCAAAAAACTACCAAAAGGTAATAATGTTGACCTAAACAGGGTACCAAAATGTCATGGTATGAATTATCATTACCCACTCAAGAGAGTATCATCCAAATTAGAATGTAACTCCCCCCACACACATCTTTGACTAAACCCTTATGCAAGTTGGCATATGTAACTCCCAAGAACCCATCCATTAAGCACTAGTTACATCCTATGCTTTGCTAATTATAAGTCTATTATGTAGCCCCTATCCAATACTTCATTATATAAACAATAAATTCTTGAGTTGGGCTATATAGAATAATAAAATAATTGCATGTTTCCCCACCCTCATATGGTTGTCCCATTTTCCCACTCCATGAACTTCAGAGATGCATATATCATTAATCATGTATGAACAATTAAAAATTAGGGTATGTAAGATGAATAGCACATCAAATCTTAACATTATCTATCAAAATACAAGAGCCATATTAACAAAATTTAAAAGAAATTCATGGAAATACACTCTCCACAAGTACCTATTTCCTTATTACACACCCTATTCCATTACACATTTTTCTACTTCACACTTGACACAAAAAACTACACATTAAGATAGAAGTAAGAAAGCTTCATAGTTTCCTTGTTGCATCAACCAAGGACCGCATCACTATAACCTATTGATCTAGCTAGCATCCTAACTATCTACTTGAGGACTTGTAATTTTCTTTCTCTTCCATGTTGTTTTCCATTTTCAATTTCCATGTTCTTTTTTATTTCCAATTTTTGCTTTCCTTCTCTTCTTTTTGTTTCTCATTTTTAATTATTTGCATGTTTTACATTCCCTTATATCCTTCTTTCCTTTTCATTTCTCCTTGTTTCCTTTTCCCTATCTTGAGTACCAATTTTCTTGTGTGTACCACTCCTTTTCATTTCTTTTTCCTTTTTCATCTTGTTTACATTTTCCTTCCCCTTTATGATACTAATTATGTCTCCTGTCTCACTATGTCAAGATACAGAATGATGATCCATGTGGTTACCATATATATTACTATTAGGAGTAACTATGTTTTCATAGCCTAATATGTTCTCAATCATGTCCTTGATATCCTTCTTCATTACCCTTTCTTACACTATTTGATATTTTATGATTTCCTTTGTTGAGCCTTGTGTTTTCCTATTCCTTGTTCTCTCCTAAGTGCATCATATCCTATTGGTCCTTAGTGTTTCATCCTTATATGATCCATGACCACCATCGTATATTTTATACTCTCTTGGGGAAATAACCTAGATGTTCCCCTTTTTCATCACTTTCCTCCTCTCCTCTCACTAGATCATTGGTGTCTCTCTTCTTTTTAATTTTTTCCTTAACCATCATCCTTAAAATTATTGAATATTTTTTATTGGAATATCTTTCACTGCTCACTTTAAAGAGGGCACATATTAGATAGATTATTCACTCTCACTCATTTTATTTTTTATCCTCAAATCTTGACAGACCTTATGATGACTAAGCCTTGCCATTACTTTGGGTATCAACTAGCCTTTCATCTAATCATCTAATCAAATGGTTTCCTTATAACCAATGATGGAATCATAGTGTTTCTACTTGAGTGGTAGCTAAAAAATAGCTAGTTCATTGGTTGGCAACCTCAAAGCCATGTTTTTAGTTTCCAATTGGGTGGCAACCTATAGCCTGCGTAGCAACCACTAAATAGCTAGTTTTTTGGGTGGCCACCTCAAATCCATTAGTTCCAATTTCCTTTTTTCATTTATCCCTTTTACATAAGGCTAATCTATCCTCTTTTGTGAATTGTTACATTAGAGCCCTTGTCATTGCAAGCTCATTTTTAATATCCAATTTCTAGTTACAACTTATCTTTATCCAAGGCTCTCTTATTTCTTTTGATGTAGTCATTGTTGCCCTTCCTTTACCTAGTTCTTTTATGGAGTAGATCCTCATAGACCCCCTCCCCTTAAAACATATGGTTAATTTATTTTGGTTCTTTTAGCAATTGCACTTGTATATTGTAGCTTAATATGAATCTTATTTTTAGATGTGTATTGCAATTCGTTCATTTTTGTATGTGGATTCCTATGTGTGTACATTTCTTTTATGTTTTTACAGGTGTGGTTTCCCTCTATATGTGTTTCCCTTGTATTATTTGGATGTTTACATTTTCAATGTACAGTAACTACCTTTTCTATGGATACTTTTACAAGAACAAGTATATATGCAAGAATGAAGGTTTGAACCAAGCAAAAGATGGTATCTCTCCCATGGTAAAAATGTGTCCTGTATCCCATAATTTACCTGCTCTACTTTGCAAACTTCTTCCTTAGTCATGTCATAATTTTATTAAAGTAGGGGGGGAATTTAAATCAAAAGTTACATATGAGCAACAATTTACTTTTGCATAATTTGCACTCATTTTCATAAGTCTACTAAAGTGGGGGGAAGTGTAAGATATAAAATTGCATACTCTACAATTTGTTTTTGTATGTTTTGCACTTATTTTGATAACATTTTCACATATGTATTTTGACCCCTTTGTGACCCTTTTCATCATCTAATTTGCACTCATTCTACTAAAGTTGGAAATGTAAGATATAAAATTGCTCTATATTTTACTTTTGTATGTTTTGCACTTATTTTAATAACTTTGTCACGCACGTGTGTTTTAACCCCTTTTGTGACCCTTTTTTCATCATTCGTAGTCATACCATATTTTGTCTGTCTCATATACTCTTTTATGTATTTGTCCTTTTTAATTCATAATTTATTTTCTTTTACTTCCTTTTCCTAGGTGTCTTCTTTTTTTAATAATCCTTTATCCCTCACCTTTCCACTTTTTGTTAGAGCATAATGTTTGTTAAGGGATTACATATAATATGAGTACTCCTAACAAATGTTATAAGACTCTAACTTATAAGGTCTAGTCTTAAATAAAATATTAATATGACATTTATTATATTAAGTTAGGAGTAAATTTATAATAACTCTATAAATTATTTATTTATTTATGCAACAACCAAATGATTATAGGGTGAAAGGTTGTGATTTAATCACCAACCACTTTGATTACATTAAATGTATAGGTAATCATATTGAAATGAATAAAAATATTGATATATGTGTGAGAGAATATTTCATGAAAGATATATTTATGCATTGTATATACATATGAAATCATTAATAAATAAAAGAGTGAAACAAAACACTATAATTTATAGATTTTTATTTTTATTTTTACATTTATTAGAGATTTCCTCAATTAAAATTATTTCTAACATAGCACTAAAATTAGATTAGATTGGATCGTCCACTAATCATTTGTATAAGTGATTTTGCCTTAATGGTTCAATTTGAGAAACTACAATTCATTAAAGTGTTAAAGACTGCTCCCTTCACAGCATTCGTGACTAAGAGCACTGATATAGTAGTAGCAGACAACGCATTAACATTACTGTTGATGAAGCAGATGTATGTAGGATGCAAACTGGGAGGCCATCATTTGGATTGTTTTCCATGGCTTTTTTGAAATCACGTGGTAGAAAAGTGGTGGACACCATGTCGTGTTGGTCCTTCTTGGACATTGATAAAGCAGTGGGACGATTGAAGGAACCAGAGGTCTACAAAAATCCATTGGATCAATTTTTTAATATAGCAAGAGCACAGGCGCCAATTGCTTTGTCTGGGAATCTATCCGGGTGACCTTTGAAATGTGTCCCAAAGTCGCTACACGTTGTTTACTTAATGAACCCCCAAGCACTGCAAATGACGATTGGCATGAATTTTTACCCCTTTAACAATGTGGCCTCCTTTAAGGAGGTTGCGGATTACTTTAGAAAAAGGTATCCATGCTTCTGATGATGATGGACATGCAACCATTTAGCAAATAGAGAGGCGAACCATAGTCACTAGTATGATTTTGTCATTGATAATGATGAGGATGTCAAGCTAGGTATCTCTTTCCCCAGTTCTAGTCTAGATAGGTAGACAAGAAGTTGCTACCACCAAGCTTGAACAAAGTGTCGTCCAAGAAAGCAGAAAATTCTGACTCACATATATCAATGATATTGCTGGATCAGAGCCACTTCATTGTCTATAATCATGTATTCATCATATTCTTTGTCATCTTCACCACAATGTCCTTGAAGGAATCCATTGTATTGACAGTTGGGCCACCTTCACTCTCCAATGGTTCGTTATCATACTCACTACTACTTACAATCCTGCTCGCAAGTTGTACCACATTTGTTACTAGAAAAGTTGGTGGCCTGATTGGAGCATTTAGGTTCTGGTATGCAATGGAACCCATGTATAACAGCTCACCTTATCAAGATAATAATTATCCTACCAGGATATGTATGGATAAAACCTTCATTATTTTTGCTCCAGCAAGCATCTTGGGCTTTTTGTGCTCATTGTTTCTTTTTGTGCTCATTGTTTATTTTTTATCATCAACTCTTGACATTTGACCTTATGATGACTAAGCCTTACCATTACTTTGGGTTTCAACTAGTCTTTTATCAAATCAAATGGTTATCTTCTAATTAGTTATGATATCATTTTGTTTATATTTGAGTGGCAATTAATGTTGGAATTTAATCCCAACTACCCTCATTAACTCCTCCTCTTAGACTTTTTTTTTTCTCTCCAGTGTCACATTTTTTGTTCATGTATGTGAATTTCTTTTTTCCAGCTTAATCCACTTCAGCAATGCTCTCAACTCTCAATTGCAGGACAGATTTAAATGTGAATCCATATACATAATCTTTTTGGAAATATTTTTTCACATAGCATAATTTAATGTAATTAATGTTTTTGTTTTTCCTTCTTGTTGGGCATATATGTAGGCTCATATAGTCTTTTGTATCTATGAAAAATAGAAGGAAAGAGCAGCTAGTCTTTTGTTGTAAAAACAGCTTGAACAGTTAGTGAAACAAAGGAATATGTTTTTCAGTATTTTTTGAACAAAACAAAGAGCAGAAGTTTTGTGTCTGTTTTAAGATATCTATTATTGTATGTTTTGAAATCATATGAAATAGAGAATCATTTTGGTTTTTATTTGTGTTTTATTTTATATATTTTATTTATGTTTCTTCTATGCTTTGTTTCTCTCCTCTGCCTCTTCCTTCAATTAAATAGTCAGTTCATTGGTTGACAATCTCAAAGCTATGTTTTTAGTTTTCAATTGGGTGGCAACGTAAGTTAGCAACCTCCAAATAGCTATTTTTTTTGGTGGAAACCTCATACCCATTAGTTCCAATTTCCTTGTTCACTTCCTTTCCTAAGTTCTTTTATAGAGCAAAACATAAGATTAATTTTTGTTGGTGTTTTTAGCTATCCCACTTGTATATTGTGACCTAATAAGCATCTTCTATTTAGATGTGTATCACATTTCATTCATGTTTTTATGTGTGCTCTTATGCATGTGCATTTCTTTCATGTTTGTACCTATGTGGTTTCCCTCTATATGTGTTTCCCTTGTATGATTTGGATGTTTACAATTGTTGGTGTACAATAATTACCTTTTCTATGAATACTTGAGTAGAAGAAGTGTATACACAGGAATGAAGATTAGAACCAAGGTAGATATGGTATCTCTCCCATGATAAAAATGTATCATTTGTAATTCATAATTTACTATAATTTAGCAAACTTCTTCCTTGGTCATGTCATAAGTCTACTAAAGTGGGGGGAAATATAAAATCAAAAATTACATACTCATCAATTTACTTTTACATAATTTGTACTCATTTTTATAAGTTTACTAAAGTGGGGAGAAATGTAAGATATAAAATTGCGTACTCTGCAATTTACTTTTTCTTTTATTTTCTAGTATACTTATTTTAATAATATTATCACATGTTTGTTTTGACCCCTTTTGTGACCCTTTATTCATTCATTATGTGTTGGCCATTTTCAATTCATTATTTATTTTCTTTTACTTCTTTTTTCTAGGTGTCTTCCCTTTTTTATAATCCCTTACCCCTCACCTTTCTACTTTTTGTTAGAACATAATGTGTATTAAAAGATTTAATATAATGTAAGTGCTCCTATCAAACATCTATAAGACTCTAATTCATAAAGTTTAGCCTTATACAATATTAATATGGCATATATAGTAAATTAGGTGTAAATTTATAATAATTTTATAAATTATTTATTTATTTAACAACCAAAAGATTATAAGGTGAAAGATTGTGACCTCATCACCAACCCCTTTGAGTGCACCTTAAATATATAGGGAATCATATTGAAATTAATAAAAATTATTGATGTGCATGTGTGAGATCTAAGATTGCATGAAAGGTATATCTATCCATTGAAAGGTGTATCTATCCATTGTATATGCACATGAGACCATTAACAAATGAAAGAAGAAAATAATATAATTTACAAGTTCTTGCTATGTCTCTATTTATATAGATTTATAGTAGATTTCTTAAATTAAAAAATAACGTCTTATAGATCTTTTATTGATTTTTTTTTTCCAATATAAATATTATGTCCTATTTATTTTTACAATTCTCATTTTAATTTATTTTTTTAATAATTCTCTAAAACAATATTTTCTAACATAATATTAAAATTAGAGTAGATTACTCTGATCTTGCCTTAATGGTTCAATTTGAGAGACTACAATTCATTAAAGTGTCGAAGACTGGTCCCTTCACAGCATTCGTGGCTAAGAACACTGATAAAGTAGCAGCAGAAAAAGTGGAATGTTTTAGCACATTAATATTACAGTAGATGAAGCAGATGTATATAGGATGCAAACTGGGAGGCCATCATTTGGATTGTTTTCCATGGCTTTTTTGAATCACGTGGTAGAAAATTGGAGGACACCATGTCGTGTTGGTCCTTGGACATTGATCAAGCAGTGGGACGGTTGAAGGAGCCAGAGGCCTACAAAAATCCAGTGAATGAATGTTCTAACATAGCAAGAGCACATGCGCCAATTGCTTTGTCTGGGAATCTGCCCGGGTGACCTTTGAAATGTGTCCCAAAGTCCCTACACGTTATTTACTTAATAGACCCCCAAGCACTGAAAATGATGATTGGCATGAGTTTTTACTCCTTTAACAATGTGGCCTCCTTTAAGGAGGTCATGGGTTACTTTAGATAAAGGCACCTATATTTCTGATTATGATGTACATGCCACCATCTAGCAAAAAGAGAGTTGACCCATAGTGATTGGTATGGTTTAGACATTGATAACGATGAGGATGTCAAGTGAGGTGTCCCTTTCCCAGTTCAAATCATAATTTAGATGATTAGGCAGACAAGAAGTTGCTACCACCAAGCTTGAACAAAGTGTCGTCCAAGAAACCAGAAAATTCTGACTCACATCTATAATGATGTTGCTGGATCAGAGCCTCTTCATTGTCTATAATCACGTATTCATAATATGATTTGCCATCTTCACCACATTGTCTTTGAAGGAATCTATTGTATTGACAGTTGGTTCGTCATCAATACTCACTACAACTTACAATCCTGCTCACAAGTTGTACCACGTTTGTGACTAGAAAAGTTGGTGCCCTAATTGGAGTATTTGTAGTACCCTCCATTTTGCTTATGTTTTATGTTAGCATGTTTTCACTTTGATAGACCCTGGTACTTTGTTTTGATGTATTGATCGCTGACATTAGAGATGGTGGATTTATTTTGTGATGTGATGATACATTGTTGATGGTGATTATTTCTGACATGCTTTATGTTAGCATAGATGTTTATTTGAGATGATGTTGTGATATATATGCTTATGGTAGATTAATTGTTATTTATTTTGTCAGTTTGATGTGATATTGTATTGGTGAGGAGAACGGAGTTGCATCACTAGTGCAGGAGCACCTAGGCTAACCTCCATGTTGTTTGTCATCAATTTTGGCTTGTACCTGACCTTAGCCAAGTCAGGATGATAGAGTGTTTAATTTGGACCTTAGAAAGTCTTGTTTGTGTGTGATGAGTTAGTCACTAGGACTAAAGTCATCTTAGTTAGTCATTGATGTTAAATGTTGCTTTAATTAGTCTTAGACAGCTTATGTTAGAATGCAAGCATTAAATGTGTGCTAATCACATCTAAGTTGTTAGAAGATGCCAAGAGGCAGTTGAGGAAGTTGATGGTTCGAAGCAAGGAGATTGAGGTCCTAAGATTTAGGATCATGACACAATGATGGAAGTTGCAAAAGTTGTTGTAAAGTTGCATGGCAACATTTTGTGTGACTGCATGCAACTTAGTATATGGGATTCCCTTGAAATCAGGGATGTGGAGTCGAGCAACTTTCCTTGAAACATGGTAAAGGCTTCAAAATAGGTGTGGTGGCTCGTAGAGAGCAGTGAGAATGCTTTGTAATCAAATTTTGGTTTGGAAGAAATAGAGGATCTCTGCATTTTCTGTGTATCCCATGTGCTTTGATGTGACAGTGATATCTAATGGTTTATATGCACTGATTTGGCATTGGATCTGAGTTTACACAACATATTTTAGCATTCTTTCTTTTGTAAGCAAGTACATTTGATTTTTCTTAGGGGTCTGGTGTGAATAAATTAGGATTTAGGGTGTTTACTGTCTTTTCCTGAACAATCAGTCTTTTCCATGGCTCCCCCATGAATTCTAACCATGGGGTCTTCCTGAGGAGGGATGGATATGTTAGGGGAGCCAGTAGTTTGTATATTTTTAGCAGTAGGAAGTGTAGGGAATGGAACAATGATTTTTAATCTCAAACCCTAGGCGAGCTAGGACTGCCCAGTTAGGAGTTTGATAGAGAAAAGTTGAGAACTTAGGCAAGGGAAGGAACTACTGTACATAAACAGTATGGTTTCAGGTAGGTCTTAGTCACATTTTGACATGTTGAAAAGGATTGAGGCTTGAACAATCCACTGGTGTGAGGAATCAACAAGAAATCCTTGAAACCCTATGAATTAGGTCAATTAGCCCTTTCTACCCTAGATTATAGGAATCCACTGTACGGATGATACAGGGGTCTGACACCCTGTGAAACATTTAAAGGACTGAAAAGGGTACCTGGAAGTGGTATTTTTTTGCTAGGTTGTTTGACAAGTTTGAGTAAGAATAGCCAAAAAGTGACTGGTAAGGGCTACAAGGAAATAGGCCTCTTCAAGGAAAAATCTTGAGATCGGGTAGTTTGAAGACTAAAGACCCTCCAAGATGCATTCAGTTGAATGTGAAATGTAAGGAGACAGTGACTCTAACACCCCTGCAAGTAGTTCAAGCAAGATGATGAAGTTGGCACTTAGATCCTTCTAGGTGTTGAGAGGAAATTTGCAAATTCACATGGTGTAGGTCTTCCAAAGGTAAAGCACAAGTGGAGAACTCTTTGAGAAGAGTTGAAGCAAGACTTAGTTAATGATCTAAGTCTAAACAGAGTCTGAAGTCTTCTAGGAGATTGTGCAAGCAACCTTTGGTTACATTATACACCAATCACTCGCTGCGAGTGCCCTGTGATTTCCGCGATCTTCTCCTCACGGTGTGTTTGAATCATGGATTATATACATGTATGTTATTTGTCTGATTGCAGGATTGCAGGTACATGACACTGACTCCACTTGGTTTCACAGGTCTGAGCGTGTCCAGACTCAACGGTAATGTTGATTGGGAGGTAGTAACAAGGTTTTTCCTAGTCTAGCCTTAAACCTAGTCCCAGTATGCTGTCAGTTTAGGTTTGGTATTTTTGGTTGTCTCGTTAGAGTATGTCTTGATTATTTGATATGGAGGGATTTATTTTGTGAATTTCATGTTAGATTAATGTTCCTTTTAATTTAATGCTTATTTAAATTAATTTTAAATATTGTAGATAAAAGCTTCATATTTTATTTAATTAATTAAATTAGTCTATTTGGTTAAATAATTTAATCATTGTGATTAAAGTTATTTTATTAAATTAATTAATTAATTGATTAAATTTCCTATTATTGAGAGAATAGATTAAATAAGGATTAAATGCTTTTGGTGTGAAATGGAATTTTAAATATGTGTTAAAAATGAAATTAGTTTTTGAATTTTAAATTCTTTAATTCTATTAAATGGAATAAATTCTTGATAATGGTGGGAAGAAAATATCCGTGAGGGGTTAGTAGATATTTTCTTGAATTGCCATGTGTGTTAGTTAAATTTAATGCAAAAAAATTCTTGTTGAGGATTTTCTCAGAAAGAATATTGCCAGATCTAGGAAAAACAAAAAAAGAACTTCACGGGAAAAGAAAGAAAACAGAGTTCTGCTGAAGAAATTGGGATAATTTGTGATTTCTTTTGGGTTTTGATTTAAAATTTCTGGAAGAAGTTCTCGGGTTGTTATTTGTTTAGTAATTTGCATTATTCTGGAAGGAGGAGATTTGAA
>VDFB02322662.1:0-42693 GCA_007258455.2 Sequoia sempervirens | reverse complement strand
CTGTTCTTCTCGGTAAAAATCTGTTGAAAATGTCTGTAGAAAAATTTGTTGCCTCTTTGTATAAAATTACGAAACAAGATTTTATAGTAAAATTAGAGAGCAACCCAAAAGATTTATGTTAAACAACTGAAAAATTTCAAAAGAAAACAGAAGAAACCTCTGTAGAATTGTAAGTGAAACTTACAAATTAATTTGAGGAAATGGAAGCCTCTATGAGGAACTTTTCTAAACATTTCCTGTAGAAAATATTTTGTTAATTTGAATTAAAATCCTCTGTTGTTGAAATTGAAGATCTTTGACAAAATTTGTGTTAATTGTTAGATTTCTCTCAATTTCCTGTAGGAAACCCTGTTGAAAATAATTACCTGATTCCAGTATTTTATTTATCATTTAAATTGTGAATATATTTATATATATATGTATATAAAATATATATATATATATACATATACAAATACATATATATATATATATATATATTAAATGGTGAAAATTTTATAAAAATACATGAATATTTTGCAATCGCCGTACGGGCGAATTTAACAGAAAAATAAAAATAAAAAATAAAAAATGCTTGTTTAGTTTTGGGGGGCCGCAGGGGCTACCCCCACAACCACCCCCATGTAGGGTGATGACTGTGGAGGTAGCCGACGCTACCCTCATAGGCAGTGACGACTGCCAACACAGCCGCAGTAGGTTGTGTATGACGGCCATACACAATCGGCGATTGTGTATTATACAGTCTGCAAACCCTTTCGCCTTAAGGATTATCTTATAAATTTTGATTTATTTTGTCAATAGCGAATTTTGAAATTACTTAAATTTAATTTTTTAAATATATATATATATAGTTATATATATGTTTATATATATATATGTATATATATATATGTTTATATATATATATATATATATATATATTAATTTACCTATATATATAAAGGGTATAATATTATATATAGCACATTGTTACACACATTTTATGGTATGGGAAAATAATTTAGTATTTAAATGGGATTTCTTTATTAGATGCATGTAAACGCATGAGAATAATTATTTTAAAACAATGAGATTGAAGAAGAAAATTGATATTTATTTTTATGTGTAATTGAGAAAATCAAAATTAGACTAATTGAATTAAATTGATTTTTAATTGTTTGAGAAAAAGAACTATAATCAAGTTGATTTATTTTCATGCTATTTCTAACTGATTTAATTGGATTTAGTAAATCCTAACATTAGATTCTTGTTTTGCCTGAATTGCTTTAAGTTGTTTTATATTCTTGTTGGGAAAATTGGGGTTAATTGAGAATATAAGTCTTCCAGATGTAACTTCTAGAAAGGGAGTTAATTTTTGTGATGGTTTTATGTTTCGAATAAACTAGGTTAGTGCACATGATTCTATTCGGCTTTAGACACCTGGTTCTATGAACAGGATGTTATGTCCTTTGTTACATGATTGGTTTTTGATGCTTGTTTATGTGCACCTTGTTTACCTTAGTTAGTGGAGTTAGTTTCATTGTGTTATTTTAGGGGAGTGGCTATTTGTTAGGGTTGGCACACAAAGTGGTGCTAGGGTAACTCATGTAGAGTTAGCTAATCAGTGAAAACTAAAACAACATCTTAGGTAGTTTAAAATCTTTAACTAGATTAATAAGCCTCACTCATGGACTCAAGGGCTAGTTCAGACTTGGGAATGAGTCGAGAAGGCTTGGAATGGAAGAATCGATATCTAGTCATTATGAAAGATATTTGATTCTGTAACAGTTTGCATGAGGGGTCGGGTTTCGTAAGAGGTTACGAGGGTAACCCAAGTTGGGGGCTAGAACCTAGGAAGAAACACCTAGGTAACCTATGCAACATTGTGATGACACTCCACCTATAATAACAATATCCTTGTGAACTTAGTATATTTGATCATTCTGTTCTAGAAGCAATGTAACCATTAAGTTAAGATGATGTTTGTATAGTTTGTCTTTGGTTTTTCTTGTGTCTAGGGTTTGTAGGTTATGTCTTGGGAACCTTTTTACTATCTCCTAGCATGGGGGGTGGACCTATGGGTACCACATGGTTGGGTGGAACATGCACCTTACACCGTTGGGTCCCCAGTTCTTGTTCGTGGCAATGAGTACTTCTTGGATGGAGAGCTCGTATGTGGAAATATACTTTCTTATTTGTATCAGTGGAAAATTTATATATGTATCACTCCTCAATTGTATTCGAGAGAACTTTTGTAATATGGAATTGTACATTTTTATATGACCTACCTCATTTGGAAAATGAGTGTTGTAAATGTTATTTCAAATGCAATGTAAGAAATAATCTTATTTGTTCTATATATCTTTAATGATGTAATTTAATTGTTAATGAATGTATGTTCTTAAGTTTATGTGAATTAAATACATGCTATGTTATTTAATTTTGTCATCTATGGGATTTTCAAGTAGTGTTTCATTGCGTATCTTAGGAGAATGTTTGCATTAGTTAAGTTTTATGTTTACACTTTTAAAAAAAAAATATTACACTATCAATGCAACATTCTTTAGGTTACAAGACGGGGCATTCTGATTTGGGTTCTGGTATGCAATGCAACCCATGCATAAGAGCTCACCTTATTATGACAAGAGTTACCCTACTGAAATAGGCATGGATAAAACTCTAATTATTTTTTACACTATTTTTTACACTAACAAGCTTCTTGGGATTTTTGTGCACATTGTTTATTCTTGAAATGATGAGAAAATCGTTAAGACAAGATGAGAGTGATGTTGGTCAAGTAGAATCTGAAAGTGTGTATGATTATAGTATAGAGATGAATCAACAAGTGAAGAATTTGTGGCCTCTCGCAACCATCAAGGCTCCTTTGGCCACCTTCCAAGTGTTTGAAGAAAACATTTGTGATGCTACATCCTTGAACATCAAGCTGTCCCACAGAAATCAGATTTATTTTAAGCTTGGGAATTTGTCTCACATCCTGCAATAGCCATTTATTTTCATTCTTTAATGTCAACATCACGTCACCTTTTCCAACAATATCACAAGGTTCGTTGTCACCAAAATAAACTCTACCAAATTTTCCTTCTTGATAGTTATTGAAAGCTTCCCGGCATGGAGTTGTGTGAAAAGAGGCACCAAAGTCTAGTACCCACGAACCAGCTATAGTTTTGTTTGTTGACAAGACCAAGGCACCTTCATCTTTTTCATATGTGGTGTTTACTTCGTTGTCCTTTGGCTGATTTTGCACCTTTTTGTATGACCAGCAATTCTTCTTGGTGTGACCTCCTTTTCCACAAAACCAGCAACCTTCATTGCTCCCCCTTGACTTGGATCTTCTTGTTGATTTTGATCTCCTTCGATTATTATTTTTGCCTCTTTCTTCATGTCTCCCTCTATTGCCAAAAATCAAGGCATCGCTCGATGAGGTTCAATGATTTTTCTTCCTCATATCTTCGCTAAGGAGGGTGCCAACAACATCATCGAATTTGAGAGTATTTTTTTCAGACATCAAATTACATTGATTTCCATCACCACACCTTCCTAGCTATCTAGTAGAGAGCACAACAATAAGATGGCCTTGATTTCATCCTCCAAATTTATATTCATGGAGATCAATTGGTTGATTAATGTATTGAATCCATTGAGGTGATAGGACATGTTACCTCCATCCTTCAATTTCAGATTATACAATTTCTTCATGAGGAAAAATTTATTGAAAGTAGAAACCCTCTCATGCATATATCACAGTTTGTCCCACAATCCTTTTGATGTAATCTTAGCTGAAACATTGAATAGAACATTGCTGGATAAATAGAGGATTATGGTTGCTCTCGTCTTCTTATCCAATCTCTCCCACTCCTCATCATCCATCATGTTTGTCTTCTTATATTTTCCTTCCAACATCAGTGGGAGGTCTCCTTTAATCAGCAATGGTTCCATCTGCATCTTCTACAATCCAAAAATTTTCCCTAAGAATTTTTCGATTCTCCATTTATCTACATCTTCCATCTTTTTGGAAATTGTTTCACAAATTCACAATCAGCTTCTTCACCGAACTTTGATACCAATTGTTGATTAACAAGTGCAAATAAATAAATTGCAAAGCAAAATTATAAGACACAAGATTTATCAATGAGAACGCAAGACACCAAATATATGTGGCTCACCAATTTTGGCTACATCCACAAAAGAAGGGGAGATCTCTTATATTAATATCATTGTTTGTATACATTGCAGCAAGCTTTCAGATACGCAAAAACTGAGATAAGATGATAATTGTATTATCCATATTGTTTTTAATAAACCTTCAAATGGAATACCAACAGCCAAATAAGTGGAGGGAAAATGAGGTGACCGTTTGGCTTCATATAACCAACATTTAGGTGCCCCAAAATCAGTATCTAGGCAATAATATCTCTAGAGAAACACCCTCAAAGCATCTACTTGTAATAGATCCATTCCAAAAATGTTTACATTGCTTAAGTTTTGCAGCTAAAAATCAAATGCTCTTAATCACTAGATTACATATAAAATCTTCACTAGAATTTTTAGTTTGATTATGTGTGGATGCTTGGATTGAAATAAGATATGTTGTGATGTTGTCATTTGCTATCAAATGGCACAACTATAGATGCACTCTTTCACAAATGACAATATGAAGTGCCCCAAGGCTCAAAGTCCCCCATGAGATGTCCATTGCATGATGCTTATTAAAATGGGATTTGTAAGCATCATGCATTCAAATTTTATATTTGGTTTTTGTGATTACAATTATCCTTTTCTACAAGATTGGCTTTCAACAAAAACAAATGTTACCATTAGGTGTTTAATTCATTTTACTAACATAGATTTTATAACTTCATCAATTTGGTATAGCCATCCAAAAATTTACAATTTTAACTATCAAATTGTATATCATACATAATCATTGATAAGTTTATTGTAATTTTTAAGGGCACAATTTTTATTTTCTTAGATTCTATTTTATGTGTTTTAATTGTGTACATGTTATTTTGATCTAATTATAAACACTTAAAATTATTTGGAGTCTGCGAGAACATTTTTTGAATAATTTCATCGTCTAACCCTAATTCTATCTAAAACCCTAATTTTTGTCTTCTTCTTCACATGCTCACAATTAAATAATTTTTATTATTTAATTGAACTAATGTCTTCCATTTTATCATTTATTTGATTAATAATTATTATTTAATTATTTAATCCCTAATTAACATCTTCTTTGATTAAATAAATATTTTAATTTATTTAATCTTACTAACCTAATATTCTTATATAATTAATTAAATTGTTTAATTTAATTAATTATTCATGGTTTTGAAAATAAATGAATTTTCATTTATTTATTTTCAAAATTTAATTCTTACACATCTCCATGATTTTTGAAAATCTTGTTGCACAAGCGATTGTCGTTGCATCAAAAGATCGACCTATTAATGCCCGATATAGCCGCCATATTTATACAAGATCCAAGATCCACAGGAGGGGGTTAAGCCATGTAATGAACCCAAATTCCACGTTGCATAGCATAAAGACACCAAGGGTGAAACTCTTGCAACAATGCCCCCAATGCAAGTGAGGGGTTCAAACCTGTGACCTCAACTCTGATACCAATTGTTGCATAGGCGGATGTCATTGCACCAAAAGATCAACCCGCCAATGCCTGATACAACTGCAAGATTTATATAAGATCCAAGATCCACAGGAGGCAGTTAAGCCATGTCACAAATCCAAGCATTGTGATGCACAGCACAAGAAGACCAAGGGTGAAACTTTTGCAACGAATATAACTCTTACAAATTATGGCCATAATTTTTAAAATTTGATCTCCTATAGTCTTCCACTAATTTTGAAATCTTCTTCCCCCCATTAATTTTGCTTTCACTCTCGCTAATTTCTCTAATCAATTTCCTCAAATTTTGAATTTTAAAATGAGCAACTTTCTCATTGAAGTTATCTCATTCAATCTCAATCATCGATTTTCTTTTTTATCTTGTTCATTCATTTCACCATCTCTTCTATAAATTCGAGCTTCAAGCTCTCTTTTTCTCTAACCACTACCTTCAAATATTTTTTCATCATTATCATCTTGATCCAGTCAATTGTGCACTCCAAATATGAGAGCTACATTTCACAACTTCAAAAGCAAGGAAGAGAGGGGAAATAGAAGTCAACCAATGATGGCATAAAGGTATAATGTTTTGTTTGTTTGCATTTAATATTTTATGTCAATTTTTTGTTCTATTTCTTGATTGGGGATTTAAGCTTATTTCTAATAGTTGGTGGTTGTTGTGCATGATTTAAGCTTCATATACCTTATTTTTCCCATCTACAATTGGTGAACCTAACGTGAAGTACTAAGATTTTTGGATAACCTTCTTGTTTGCAAGCTTTTGGTGTTTTCTAACTTGCAAGTTATAGGTTGATTACACGCGTTTACAAACATACACTCTAATACCAAGATAATGGAAACCTGCTAGGTTAAAGATAGAAATGAAACACTATGAGCAACAAAATACTACACTAAATAGCAATAGAAACCTACAGAATATTGCTCAATTGGTTAGGCCAATCCTTTACCACGGGCAACAGGAACATCTACTGGACTCATCCCTCATTCAAGGCGACAGGAATCAAAGCTTACAAAGCAATAGTGAAAAGAAATAGAGCCATCGAACAAAACCTCATCACATTTCCTTGGTTACAGAGGAACAATTCTCATATCAAAAAACCAGTTTAAATGTGTATTGATCTATGCAAAAACTAATTACAATGATGGTTGATTCTTACAGGAATTGACTTTCTTTATGCCTAGCTCAATTTCATCCCTCTAGTTGATATGCTTTTGAACTTTATTCAAATTGGAATCTTTCCCAACTAATTGACTCCCCTAATGTTGTCCTCTTTGTCTTTCCCCGTTCTCCTTTACTTCACAATCTGAATCTACCTTTTATTCCTTCCTTCACCAAAAGCTCTCCTTTCCCAAAGCAGATCTGGCTTTTTCCTCAAATTGTCCCCCTTTTTCCTTCTAGAAGAAACCAAACTCTACCTATGGTGACCGGTTCAAAAAAACCATTTTAACTTCCCTAACCATCCATGTGAAATGAGAAAGGAAGATTCAAGAATCTTATTGCCAAAAAAAATGGGCCACATGTCATAGAGATACAAGGAATCAAAAACTAACAAAAACCACTCACAAAGGGAGTTGGGTATTAGGACCACCCTTTCAAGTTGTAAGCACTTGCAGCATATCCCCTATGCTTAAAATGACAACTGTAACCATTACTTCTTTCTTTTCTTCTAGCATATGGTGGAATAGTTCCTCCATTACATAGTGAGATGAATTTTTGTAGCTTCATGGTCATTTGTGGGTCCATGTCCACCATACATTGAGCTTCTCTTCCCAAATACTCCCTTCATTCTCTTTCCACTTGTTGGCTTCATCTTGTTCCAAACCATCGAGAGAATTAACTCCTCTTGATTCATTTCCTCCAGCTAAAATTGTTGTTTTCACACCTCATCTCATCATCTTCAACATTTTTGGGCACTCTAAAATAGCCTCTCATTGCTTACCTTTCGCATTCTTTTCACATTTCCCTCAAACAATAATCAACTCCAACATTAGTATGATCAAAATTTGAGAAATTAATGATGGTGTTTAAAATGTTTCTTGTCTCTGTTGCACTATGTTGTTTAGATTTTGCATACCTCTTCATTGCAATCATTACATATTCATAAATATCATCATCAACTATATCCAAGGGGTTTGAAAACTGAAATATTACCTCACCATTGGTTGTTGCAATGTTTGTCCCACCTCTTGTCAGGTCAAGCCACTCTTTCTCAATGGCCTCAATTTGAAGTGGTAGGTCATCTTCCACATTCTATTTTGTTGTCTCCACACTCTATTCATGCAGATTCTTTCTCGTGTATTCATCTTGGCACTATTGTTTTGAACTTCCCTATGTTTATGTATCCTTCATAAGACCAATCTCTACTGCTACCCCAACATTTGTTTCTCGCTTGTCTACTACAATTTTGTTTTTCTCTTGTTCTAATATCTCCCTTTCACTCAACAATGCCAAATTCTTCCACTTCTGTATGTCCTTCCAAAGACCAATATTTTCCTCAACTTCACATTCATTTTTGTCAACACATGTTGGTTGTCCTACCTACAAATCAGCATTGTTTACATTCTTGCAACATTTAGGAAAATAAATGATCACCTCCTTTGTTTTTGCTACAACTTCCTTTGTCTCCCTTCTATTTATAAACTATTTTCCTCTTATTAGCATCACCTTATGACTGCTACTATGACTATCCTCTTTTGGTTCTTGCAAAGGCAACAAGGTATGTTTGAGACCATCCTTCTCAAAAGTGTAAGTATTGTTTCTTCCATCATGTATGGCATTTCATTCAAATTGCCAATGTCTACCAAGGAGCATGTGACACACATCCATTGGCATGATATCACACACAAAACTATCCTTATAGCTTCCTATATGAAATTAAACCAAAGCTTTCTCATCTACCAACAACTGATGCTCCTTTTGTAACCAAGAAAATCTATAAGGTGTGGGATGTTTAGTTCTCATAAGACCTATTTTATCCACCATTTACACAGCCACTAGATTATTAGTACTACTATTGTCAATAATCAATTTGTAGCACTTACCTCTAGCCTTAAACTTTGTCTTGAATAAAGCTCTTCTTTGTTCTAGTTCTTTACTCTCCTTTGGTGGCTTCAACAACACTCTCTTGAATAGCAAAGACTCAAGTCTCAAGTTCCTCATTAGGATGAGTAGGTGAACCTACACTTTCTTAATCTGCTTACATGATATGATTTCTCCTTTCTGGCCTTGTGTAACCTTCTTGTGGAGATTCCCGACACTCCCAACTCTAATAACCAGCATATTGATTGCACTTAAAATATTTACCAACAAAACCTCTTCATTTTCCTAGATAACCATCACTTCCAAATGATCTTTCTCTATCTTGATAACCTCTTCTTCTTGAGTTGACTTTCCCACTTAAACTACTTGCCTCTCCATCTTGATGGTGTTGTTGTCCACTTTCTTTGTAGCCTCATCCTCTACCTCATCTGTGCTAATTATGCTTCCCCATAAGCTTCTTCTCTACCTTAATGGAAAAATTATAGGCTTCCTTAAGAGTTCTAGGTGACACTAGACTCAATTCATCCTACAAACTATATTTCAAGCCATTAAGGTATCTCACTACCTTTTCCATATCCTCTTCACTATGGCCTGACTAAATCACCAACTTATAGAACTCTTCTGTATATTCCTTTACTGACATATCTTGTTGCTTGAGATTTTGCAATCTTTTGAAAAGATTGATTTGGTAGTCTCTGAGAAGGAACTTAGCCTTCAATTTGGAAACCATTTGGTCCTAAGAAGTTACCTTTTCCTTGTTCTTCTTTCATCTTTCACACTATACATAATCCCACCACATTGTAGTGTGGCCTTTGAGCCTTGTAGAAGAAAAATTAACTTTCCTTTCTTCTACAACTCCTTCATACTCAAAATATTTTTCCAGATCATTAATCCAGTCGATGAGTTCTTCCTCATTTAGGCTTCCAAAATAATTAGGGACCTCTATTTTTGGTTTGGCTTCCACACTCATAATGGCCTTTATCAATCTTTCTTCCACTCCTTTTGGTTCTTCTCAAACTTCATCAATTTGGGATTTCTCTTCTTCCCCAACTTCACTAACATCATCAATGACTATTCCCCTTTGTTGTGCCTACTCTATGGCATATATTCTTGCTAACAGGTTATACAACAACTCTAGAACTCCTTCTTCATGGCCTCTTCGACCACCACCTCGAGCACATCCTCCTCTCATCCTTCTTGGTGGCATTCTTCCCACTTCTCAATATCCTAATCTCTTATGGATCTGATGCCAAGATGATGACACACATTTACAAACATATGCTATGATACCAAGATAATAGCAGCCTACTAGGTTAAAGATAGTAATGAAACACTACGAGAAATAGAAGACTACACTAAACAAAAATAGCAACCTACAAAATATTTCTCAATTGGTTAGGTTGATCCTTTACCAAGGGTGGCAAGAACATCTACTGGACTCATCCCTCATTCAAGGTGAAAAGAATCAAATCTTACAAAGCAACAATGAAAAGAAACAAATCCATTGAATAAAATCTCATCACATTTCCTTGGTTACAAAGGAACAATTCTCATATTAGAAAAATAGAGTTTAAATGTGTATTGATCTATGCAAAAACTAATTACAATGATGGCCAATTCTTAAAGGAATCGACTTCCTTTATGCCTAGCTTGATTTCACCCCTCTATTTGATTTGCTTTTGAACTTTATTCAAATTGACATCTTTCCCATCTGGTCAACTCCCCTGGCATTGCCCTCTTCGAATTTCCTCATTCTCCTTTTCTTCACAACCTAAATCTTCCTTCTATTCCTTCCTTCACCAAAAACTCTCCTCGCACAAAGCAGATATAGATTTTTCCTCAAACCATCCCCCTTTTTCCTTTTACCAGAACCCAAACTCTACCTATGGCAACCGATTCGAAAAAAATGTTTTAACTTCCCTAACCATCCATGCACAACGAGAAAGGAAGATTCAAGAATCTTGCTGCCAAACAAAATAGGCCACATGTCACATAGATACAAGGAATCAAGAACCAACAAAAACCAAAGTTGCAAACTAAAATTGATTGGAAACAATGCCCCTACATCATAGGTACTCCTAAGAGACTTTGGAAATCAACCTTTTAGGATATTTTTTAGCAAAAACAAATACCACCATTGCATCTGAAAGAATCAAGCCACGAATTTCCATATATTATACCCCCTATTTTTGTGCTAGATAATTTTTTATTCTTGAAAAACATTATTTTTTACATGACACTTTTGTAGAGACAAAGTGATGCCTTTGTTTGTAGAGTGATGCCTTTGTTTGCAGAGAAACGCCTTTGTTTGTAGAGAAACACCTTTTTTTGCAAAGTGATGCCTTTCTTTTCAAAGCAACACCTTTGTTTGCAAAGTGACACCTTTGTTTGTAGAGCGATGCCTTTGTTTGAAAATCAATACTTTTGTTTGTAGGAAGTAAATTTTTGGTTTCTATTTATTGTTTGCTTTCTATTTTTGGTCAAGGAGTTATCTATTTTCTATTTTTTATTACTACTCTCTGGCGAATGCTGGGAAGATATTTTATTTTTGAAACTACTAATCCTTTTTTTGTAGCTCAATCGTCAAAAATTTTTGTTCTCAAAATACTAACATAGTTGGTGTAGGATTTTGTCAAATCTTTCTTTCAAACTACTAATTAGTTTGTTGCAGGTCTGATTGTCAAAGAATCAATTTTAAAATGTTGTGTAGACTTCATTTTTTAGATTAAATCACATTTAGCTTAATTGGGTTTAAAAGAACCTTATTTTTTGTGTTTGGTGCACTTGCACATTGTGTCAATCCTGAGCTAGTGTGTTTGTATTCTCTCCCCTTGCATACTTGTGCAATTTTGGGTGACAATAAATACACATAATTAGTCTCATTTTTTTATTTTTTGTAGGAGGCCTTCCAAGGGATTTCATCACCCCATGGTTTGACCTCAAGCACATTTCCTAATGGGCTATATCAAAGGGAGAGAATGAAAGTTTTACCCTAAGGAGTGGCCAACATTATTCAAAGCCAAGCCACAAGACCCTCAGTCTGGTGAGAGTCCATGATTTATTTTTTGTATTGTATTGTTGAGTCATCCTTCAAAGTGAGTCTAGTAGTTAGAAGTAAGAATCAATAGTGCTAGTGAAATTGTAGAGTTTAGGTTTAGCAATTAACAGTTATAGAGTTAAGCTAAAGGTACTCACAGCATCAGTAGCAGGTTAATTTATTTCCCTTGTTTTGCAGTTTATGCTTTATTTCCTTATCCAACCTTTACTATTTTCCTGTACATGTGTAAACCACCTATACTTGATGATATAGGTCGTGTAGAATCTATGAATGCACATGTAGTGGCAGTATCATCACAAGCTTACGAAGCCCTGGTTGATAATTAAATAGAGCCTTTGTGAGGGTTTAGTGGACTATTCATCTAGGAACCTCTCCTTTGAATTGTGTTTCTAGCACCAAGTTTATTGAGCATTAGTGATGCCTTACATTTTTTGGTGTTGTTGTCGAGGATGGTGCTACATCCAAGATTCTCTTGTGTAATTTCAATCTTTCATAGTTAGAATTTTTTCTTCCACATTAGGGTAATTAGGATTTAGTTATCAATACAAAAATGCTTTACTAACAATGTGCAAGAGTTGTTTATCTAAAGAGTCACAACTATTGTATATAGAGGTGGCGAGACACTCTCAAAATATTTCTCCCCTCAACACACGAAGCTTTAGAGGATATTGGTGATCATAGTGAACAAAGAGAGAGTATTCCTAAAGAAGAATCATCCCTAACACCAATATCCACCTCAGATACAGAGGATACTTCCCATACACATATCATCACCATGGGTGATGATGCAATGGAAGACCCACCAGAGCATGTAACCTTTGTGTTCCCCATTGCTAATCAAGAGACAGAAACTACATTGAAGAACATGTACCTCCTTCAGCATCACCTGTATCCTATGGGTTGGTCACAGAGGACCTAGATACATTCCTTTTTGAATTTAATGTGTTGTTCATAAGTTATGATTATACTACAGATGCACATAGGCTCAAACTATTTCCAACAACCCTAAAGGATCCAACTCTAAGATGGTTTATGGATTTGGGAAGAGATGTTCCAAATTAAAATACCATGAAGAAAAATTTCTTGGAGAAGAACTAGGACTATTGTAGAGTAATAGATAGAAAGAGAGATGAAATCTTCAAGATGTCACAAAAGGAGGATGAATCCCTAGAAGATTACATAGAAACGTTTCAATTGTCTTGAAAAATCCCACCAAAACATACTCTTTGATGAGTCTTTAAAGCTGATATTCTTAAGGGGGATTAATGAGGATTGCATGGATGCACTTAACCTCATTAGGGTAGGATATATATCTCAAACACCATTTGAGAAGATCTACAAGGCATGCAAGAACTATTCAAGGTCTTTCACAAAGAAGGTTAGAGGAGACATGGCATCTTCCATCAACAAACCATTCAATGAAGTCTCTAGAGTTGAATTAAGTAATCTTCTGTCAAATATGAAGGAATATATTATCATCCATTTGGCTACACATCTAGATACCCTCCATATCAAAAATAAGCAAGAAGAGGTAGAAGCATCTCATAAAGAATACAACCCACATTGTAGACAAAGAAGGGCTAACTACAAATAAAAGAAGGTGGCAAGAATCTCTGAACGGACATCAAACTTTCATGCATTAGAAGGAGAAGATGGAAAAGTATTATACATATCTCAAATGAAACCATGGCAACCAAGACAAGGTATATCCCAAGATCCTTTGAATTACAAAATGTCATTTCCTGGTAATAATTGAAATCTTCCTAATTGGAATCTTCAGTCTTGGGCCAATATGCAAAACCAACAATATCAAATTCCTCAAACCAATTGGAATCAACAATAGAAAAACATGTGGCCATCACAAAATTACCAAGGATATAACTATAATTCCCAATGGCCACCCTAAAAAAACCAATGGCAACCTAAATGGAAAAGAGGCCAACAATGGCAAAACCAAAACATGAATTATCAGTGGCCCTTGCAACCACAACAACAAGCCATCATGCTAAACCCAACAAATCCAACACCACAACCACCTAGAGCACCTCAACTTCCAACCCAACCTACACCTAACCCCAATAGCAAGCCTATTAAGTAGGCCTATACTAATGAATTTGTTCAATACCCTACTTAAGGGAGTAGAGGTGAGTGATGTCCACCTCAAATCAAGGGAAACTTGGGTTGGGCCTTCATCCCCTCAAATCACTAAATTGATTGATGAGGAACCCCTAGCAAAGACCTTGGAAAATCAACCTAAAGAGCTTGAGTCAAATCAATTTATCCAAACCAATCCAAGTCTAGAGGCTCCATTTCCTGAAATATTAGTACTTCAAAGACATCAAACACAAGTTGAAACTAACCTACTGGGACAACTTAAAGATGTTTGTATAAAAATACCCCTTATTCAAGCCATTAAGGAGGTTCCTATATATACCAAATAGTGAGAGAATTATGCATTAAAAAATTAGGAAGGAAGATAAAATATCCTCAGACTGTGCATGTCTTAGGACAACTTGTAGACATTATGTTGGGAAACATAACTATCCCCAAGTATGCAGACCCTGGGAGTCCTATAGTGGATGTAAAGATAAATGGCACTCTTATTAAGAACACCTTAATTGACTTTAGATAAAATATTAATGTAATGAGTAAAGAGACAATGAAGTTGTTACAATTGATAGAGTTCAAACCTACACCTACTATTCTATAGTTGGTAGATAGGTCCATAGTCTCGTGAGGGTATAATTGAAGACTTGGTAATAGTACTAGATTCATGGGAGTACCCTATTGATTTCATGGTATTGCAACCAAAAGCTAATCTTGTAGGCTACCCCCTCATTTTAGGAAGACCTTGGTTGGAAACAACAAATTCCTTTATAGGTTGAAGGTATAGGAATATGATTATCTCTAATGGAATGTGACTAAGAAATCGGTCCTTTATCTACTAGCCCATCCACATGCAAACCTCAAACAAACCATTCGGCCTACTCTAGATGAGGAGGATCAGCATTCCTTGCAAACCCCAATGACTATTGAACACAATCCTTTGTTAGAAAACAAATATGAAGATGACTTGATAGTAAACATCATGCAAAATAACTATGGTAGGGACCCGCAGCATCAAGATTGCCTGACATGTTTGCAAGATCCCCTGCAAAATGTTATCCTTGTCAGTTCATCTAAGTTAATTTCTCAAATATTTCACATTTTTTTACCACACTAATGTATTCCAAATATATTAGGACTTGACATCTCATCAATGGAAATAGCATCCAAGACTTTAGAGATAATGTTAGGTAAAACATTGAATGTTAACAATCAATTGACTAATATACAATAGACCTCACGAATGAATGTGTTGCAAGCACATGCAACAACCTTTGCATGGGATTATCATGACATGAAGGTGATAGGCCCAGACTTATGCATGCATAGGATTAATATCAATGATGGTTTTAAACCCATAAGGCAACCTCAAAGGAGAATGAACTGTATAGTCAAAGACATAGTTAAATCAGAATTGCAAAAATTGCTTGATGTGGGCTTTATATATCACATCTTTGATAGTCAAAGGGTGTCACCTCTAGTAATTTTTCCAAAGAAAGGAGGAAAGTGGAGAGTATGTGTAGACTATCAAGAATTAAATGTTGCAACTAGGAAGGACCACTTTCCACTCCCCTTTATTGACCAAGTACTTGATTCACTAGTAGGAAAAAAATACTTCTCCTTTATGGATGGATTTAGTGGCTACAACCAAATAAAGATTTCCCTAGAAGACTAGGACAAGACATCATTCACATTCCCTTAGGACACATATGCTTATTTTTTCCTGTCATTAGGTCTATGTAATGCACCAGCCAGTTTCCAAAGGGCAGTACAGAGTATATTCTTAGAATTTGCACATAATTCCATGGAGGTTTACATGGATTATTTCACAAAATATGAGAATACATATGATGAAGCACTTGGAAATCTAGAGAAGGTGCTAAAAGGTGCCACGAACACAACTTATCCCTGAGTCATGAAAAATGTTTCATGATGATGACAAAAGGGATTGCATTGGGACATTTTGTGTCAAATAAAGGAATTCAAGTGGAACCCAACAAAATTCAAGTGATATCAACACTCCATGTGCCTCAAAGAAAAAAAGATGATAGAAGTTTCCTAGGACATGCTTGGTATTATAGGAGATTCATCCAAGACTTTAGAAAACTTGAAACTCCACTATTTGTTTTATTGTCCAAAGATGTAGAATTCAATTGGACGACTACTTGTCAACACTCTTTTGAAGCACTCAAGGTAGCATTGACTAAAACCCCTATCTTGAGAGGACCAAATTGGACCTTACCTTTCCATATTCATACAGATGCTTCTAATTTTCCTATAGGATTTTTACTTGGGTAGAAGGAACACAACAAATATTATTCCATTTATTACATTAGAAAAATTCTACAAGGGGCAGAACTCAAATATAAAGTGAGAGAGAAGGAGATGTTGGCAGTGGTATATGCAGTAAAAAAATTCACATATTATATTACAGGATATTCAGTTTTCATACACACTAACCATATAGCTTGATCAAGTATCTAATGAACAAACCAGTGGTTGGTGGAAGGCTTGTAAGGTGGTTATTGTTGCTTCAAGAATTTGACATTACCATTATGGACAAGCCAGGAAAAGAAAATGTAGTGGAATATTTTCTATCCAAACTCCTACTTCTAGATAGATGGATGCTTATTTTACATAGGCCCAAATAACATCATGAGGAGATGCATCAGATAATATGAAGTATATGACATCTTTGAAGTATGCCATGATGAACCTTGTGGGGGTCACTTTACAGCAAAGAGGACGACTCTTAATATTCTCAATATTGGATACTATTAGCCAACTCTTCATAAGGATGTAGTGAAGTACACTAGGGGTTGTGATAGATTTCAAAGAATGGGTAGGCCAACAAAAATAGATGAAATGCCATTGCAGCCACAGTTAGCAATAGCACCATTTGACAAATGGGGATAAGTCTTTATTAGCCCAATATCACCAACATCAAACAAAAAAGAATACATACTAGTATGCACAGATTACCTTACAAAGTGGGTAGAGGTTAAGGCTTTACAATTTTCTAGGGATGGTAATGCGGAGAATTTTCTCTATGAGGACATATTTACAAGATATGGAGTTCCAAGAGAGATTGTCATAGACCAAGGACCCCAATTTTTATCAAAACTGATCACAAAATTGGTTCAAGAAAGTGAGATAAGACACAAAAATTCTACACCTTACCACCCTCAAGCTAATGGATGGGTGGAAGTCACAAACAAGGAAATTGAAAATATTCTAATAAAGATAGTGCAAATTCATAGGAAGTATTGGGAAGCCAAGTTACCTGAGGCTATTTGGGCCTATAGGAAAACTTGGAAAACCATAATAGAAATTACACCATATGAATTGGTGTATGGAAAGAAAGTAGTACTTCCTATTAAATTTGAATACAAAACATTGAGAACAATTGTTACATTGGGCATGGACTTGTCAACAGCACATCGGGAGAGATTACACAACCTCAATGCATTTGATGAAATTAGGATGGAAGCCATACACCACATTGAAGTTGTTCAGAATCAAAGAATTTGTTGGCATGATAGTTCATCAAAACTAAGGAATTCAGTGTAGCTGATTGGGCTCTACTTTATGACTCAAGATATAAGGACTACAAGGGAAAGTTAAAAACAAGATGTCTTGGTCTATATGAGATAAAACAAGTGTTTCCCAATGGAGTAGTACAACTACAAACAATTGATGAAGCTAGGTTCTCATTACTAGTCAATGGACACAGATTAAAGATGTACAAGAAATCTTTGTAGAATGATGACTCCCTTCTTTCATTAATCTAGTAATTTCAGCCTTCACTTGAAAATTCAACTATAGAAACTACAAATTCTACACATAACTTAGTAGATTAGCTACATAGCTTACTCACTAATATTACACAGGTATAATTTTCTAACACATTTCCCAAGCATACACTGCATAGGTGACAAACAATAAAATTTATTTTCTATAATAGTCAAACAAGCGATAGGGACCTGTAGCATAATGCCTGAAGGAAACAAACTTTCAAAATGAACCTATTCCTATAAACACCCGTAGCACTTGTTTGATAGAATTTCATATCACCGCCACATCCCTTACATATCTATCATTTCAAATTCCATTCCACCATACATGCAGCCACACGTGCAGCCTATTACACCTATTCATACGTAGGATTTCCATCACCTTTCTCGATTACCACATATCATTTCACCTTATTCATTCCATACATTTTGTAGCCTTTCCAAACCATCATTCACCATGTTCCATGCATTCATGCCATTCATTTCAACTTGCAATTAAGGAACGTCGCATCACATCCCATTGTGGGCGGTAATAAACTACTTTACACAAGTTAAGTTTCACTTCACCAGAATTCTATAGGTACATGCATTAATTTACCATAATTAACATAGATGATCATTTATTTTATGCATATTTTTTATATTAATTCATGCATTCTTCATATCTAATTTTATATTCCACTATATTTCATTTAGCCCTCCACTAAAAACCATAAAATTAAGTGAGGACACTTAATACCTTTAGTTGGGGGAGGGGTACTCTTCATTTTCTTGATTTTCAAAAAACCAAAACTCTGTAACCTTTTTTTCATTTTATTTTCCTCTATTTTTACACAATAAAAGCTCAAAAATACAAGCTCAAAGGAGAAGAAAAGGGTTAGAAGCAGCTAAATTGAGAGGATACACCATAGAGTGGTGTAGTCAGAGTAATAGATAGGAATTGAACTAGATCATAGTAGAATAAAGGGAATTATAGAACAACAGCAGTATCATGGGAGGTGATATTATTCATAGGGAACCAGTAGCACATACCCAGTTTTTGGAAGATAGGCTGATATTACCCAATTTTCAAGAAGATGGTTGGTTGGAGTACTTCTTGAAACTTGTATATTTCAATGAGCTTGTGACACAACAATTTGTTGCCACATTACAAAATGATGAATCAATTGTAAGAGGTTTGAGGGTGGATGCTTCAGAAGCCTCCATTGTTGAGGTATCAGGACTACTATGGGAAGGAGAAGAGTTTCCAGTGAGGGAAGATGCTATTGTTGGAAGGAATGAATTCAAACAACTAGGAGAGAACCTAGACTCACCTTCTCAAGGTACAAAAATATTATCCTTACCCTGGATATGGGCTTTAGTAGCTTCTTACATAGTCAAATACTTAACTTGTGATGGCAGATAATCCTTGTTGTATACAATCCATTTTAAATTATTAAGTCATCTTTGCCATGATAGCCATGTGAATGTTATAAAAAATTTGTACAATTTGTTGAAAAGAATTAGCTCTGAGTAGAAAAGGAAAAGAAATAATGCAACATTATCACATTTTTTTTAGTCACATTGTTGATAAAAAGGAGTTTGAGAACCCAATTTCCACATGTTTCGTGGGAAATTTTCCTAAATTGCAACCATATCAAAACCATCCTTGAAGAACCTATTTTCCCATAAATAGTAGAGGAACCTGATGTATCGAAAAGGAAAATTCCCTTTGGCTCTCTTGTTGCATCACCTACCCACAAAATAGGAGAGCCAAAGGAGCAGAGCTTGTAGGAAACTGAACCTAAAACCTCTAAGAAACTCATAGAAGGAGATACACAAGAAACCCCTACCTTTAGAAAAACACCAAGAACCAAAAAAGGAAAGGTGATTCTTCATCTACACCTGCAAAGTGGCAAAAGAAATCCACACATCCTAGGAGGCAATCACATCGGGCCTGAAGAGAAAAGGTTACATGAGAGGGTTAGTTAAAAAAGAAGAAGATGAAGATGTTATGGTTGAGACAGACTCTAAATTGAATGGGAATTCCCTTGGTAGTGAAAATACACCCATTGCACAGTCATGGCACTATACAAGTACCTCTAAATCTAATTCAAAAGATGTTTTTTTTGCAAATAAAATGAGAAAAAGAACCCCAAGGAGCCCTAATTCAGAGGGTAATGAGTATACAAGTGAGAGGGATGACCGATTTTTGAAAAGAGATGAGTTTTTTATTCAGCAAAAGGATATTGGAAAAAAATTGCAAGATGTTATGGAAAGGATAAAGCAATTGGAAGGTTTGTTGAAAACACACGTGGAAGAAGACAGTGAGAGGGAAAAAACAATTAAAGAGTTGGAGGAAAAGTTGTATAAATGTGAGCATGGGTCTAGGTTGGATGAATTGGAAAAACTTGTTATCATAGAAGTGGAGAACAAGGAACTAGTATCCCAAGGTCCAATTCCTCCACTCATAGTTCCCTTTGGGCCAACTATGGTGACATTAGGTGTGGAATTGTGGAAAAGAACCCAAGAGTTCTTTGAGAAAGAGTGGGAAAAAAAAATTAATTGATATCTAAACACACTAGGGAACTTGAATAGAAAGAGGAAGAAATTAAAAGGCTAAAAGTGAAGATTGAAGAAGTAGTAGACAAGGCTACACAAATTCTCAAGTGCAGTCCTCTCGTAAGAGTTTATGCATTATTTTTGTAGGAAAAGTTTTTTTTTTAGTTCAGCCAATTGATTAATGATTTTCCAATGTCAACGAATAGAAAAAAATTATTTTTAGAAGCTTTCTCTAACTCTACACTAGACATGCAAGACCAATTATGTGAGTTTTACTTGCATAATCTTGTTCTTTCAGATCAGAATGGATGGAATCCACTAGTTTTTGTGGGGGAATTATAAATTAATGCATTAGCCTCTTATGTTAGGAATAAACAGTAAAGGGGTGATATCTTACAATAATATACTAAAAAGGAGAAATCTATTGCTCTACAGTTGAGGAAAGAATCACAAGACCCCAACACAATCATCGATGAGTGGTTAGAGCTCCTTGATTATAAAGGTGTAGGAAGAAAAGTAATGAGTGTCAAGGAACGTGACTACATAAGGATGAAGCAACTAGCTATAGGACCCATTAATCAAGCCTTCCAATTTTTGAAGAAGATATGGGAAGAACTAACCCCTAAATTAAAGAAAAAGGAACTGCACTCCCTGTATAATTTTATAGCCATTATTATAAGATCTTAAAACTATATAGACATTGCCAGGGATAATGGACTTAAATGGTTTACACTCACATTTCATCCACCTCTTCTCCTCTATCTAGTGCCACATTTTATAGGGAGGAACCATGATGAAATAGAAAAAGTAGAGAATATGAGCCTAGCAAAGATTTCATGTTAAAAAGGCTTCTATCTGAGAGAGGCAAAGGGAGTTGATGTGGTGACAGATTTCAAGGAAATGACTCTCTAGTACAACCTCTAATCTTAAACATTGCTTGAGGGCAAGCAAATACTCTAGTTGGGGGGAATGGTGGGTGTAATAAATAGCTATTTTTCTTCACTTTTTACATCTTTTAACATTTCAATTTGCTTATCTCACAGACAATCATAAACCTTATATATCTTTTATGTCTTTTATGCATCATAAAATAGAATTTACCATGTGGAAAGATAATTATGATATGATGATGTTTGCATGGATAAATGTGTGAATGTGATTGAAATTAAATATGAATCTATGTTTAATTCATGGTTGATAATGGTGTGCATACTTTAGATGAAACTAACTTCTTGCAGCCAGAAGAATTGCAACTTGCAACAATTGGAGAGCTCAGCCCATAGCTAAAGGATTCTAGGAAGATTGTAGGGGAGAGTTTAGAATTTTGAGAATGTGATAGTTATAGGAAATGATGGAAGCTATCATTGAAGTGGTCAATTGTGAGTCACCAAAGCATTCAATAAAATGATGGAAGGAAGAAGAAGTTTGTAGTGATCAAGAATCCAATGTGACTATTTTCATAGAGCATGCCCTATCAAACTATTAGGGAAAAGTGTCAATCCTATTTGTCTTCTTCTATCTTTTTTAGTTATAGTTTCAGTTGCAAAGACTTTGACTCTCTATATTTTGAAGGAGAGTGAACATTTGCATTTAACTTCTATTTTTAGTTCTTATGCAAATAAAGCTCATCCCAAACCTATATAGTTGGATCAATGGTTGAGGAGTAGATCTAGTTGGAAGATATATGTTTTGTAATGCCCGTCATGGATCTCCATTATAACAAAGCGTAAAGAATAAATTAACCGAATAATTTTTTTTAAAAGAGATTCGATTACATAACTGTCTTAAGGATTCCAAGACGACGTTACATAAACATTATAAATAAGATCAATGCAACATAATATAAAACATAAGTACTAATTAAATCCATGAATGATCCAATTTTATAAACTTATACTATAAAGAAAATTATATATTTAGATTACAACAAGTGAGATTCTCATAAATCTCATTACATCAAAATATTAATACAAGAGTACACTCATACATATGAGGTAAATATACAAGAGGATAATTATCTCATCATATCTAACATCCATGTCCACGAACACGTTTCGCATCCACTGTCATGAACAATGAAGTGTCTAGAACCAGCTACAAGTATAGTATCATCTAAAAGAGTATCCAATGAAGGTACAACATGGTTTCCTTCCTACCACGTGAAACCCAAAGGTCCACTCCCTTCATGCTTGGAGATAATGACAGGTCCACAAAAAAAGAAGACAGAACAATGCATTTACATGGCTTACATTCACATAACGACATAACGATATCAAAACATAATGAACAAACTCTCAAAAGCAAAATACAACTAGAGATAACTCACCACAATAAACACAATCATGTAATAGGCAAAGAGTGTCATCACACAATTGAGATAGGTTACCCTAGTGAATCTTCCTAGACTACCAGCCCTCTCCAAGAGTTACCCTAGCAGTCTCTACTGATTCCCGACCCCTATGAAAACTAGTGTGGAGTTGTTCCATCTTTCAAGAAAACAAGATAGGTGACTAGCCATTCCAAGCCTTCTCAGCCTTTTCTCAATCTTAACAAGCATTAAGAAAATAGGCGAGGCATACTTTTATCTGAGTTAATGTTTAATTCTACCCAACCCCTAGTACATTAGTTAGGTTTCCACTGGATTACTACACCTACGATAGGTTACCTTGACAACCATTTAGGGTTTCGGCCCCTACCACAAGCCACTCTTCCTAAAAACATGACACAACAACAAAGGACAAGGGATAGCCATAACATATTAAGGAAAAGCCAAGAATATTCTCCTCTAGTCCATATCAAGAATAAAATATTTCCTAAATACCACAAAGGCAACAATAAATCATGGTCGGCTATATTTTAAATAATTCATAATAATAGAACACCAAAGCATAAACAATGTATGCTTATGTCATAATCAATCTTTCCTAACCTTTGAAGATAAAGAATGTGTTACACAATTTACATGACTACTATTATATCCTTACCAACTTTATTCATATTATCTAATTCTTAAAATAAAGAGTTGGGGATATATATTATACAATATATTTGACATAGATAAATGTTTTAAATTTTATCTAAAAACAAAATAATCTAAAACTTTCTATTTTATAATATAATTGCATATACATATAAATCTGTTAGTAAATGAAAATCTTCCACTAACAAATTTGTTATATAAATATCATGCAAATCAGAAGTTTAAACAAATCAATAACAGAATAATTTGTGCACTAGTCGTGGAGGATAGCAATAGTTAATCTTGAAGTTCTAAAATATCACACTAACATAAACTATATGTTTCCAATCACACATGAACTGTATATAGGAAACCACGCCATGCAAGTTAAACTTCATTTTAACATACATAAATCTCAGATGGTAAAAGTAATGCCCAGGACAAGATAAAATAAGAAAACTTATGCGCATGCATTATCTATCAGATAATTACAGGTATCTCTAACACAGTTCATGCATGTGCTTTGTCTTTAGAGGTAGATTACGACTTATTCATCCCATTCTCATAATTTCCTAAAATTCCGATAGAAAATTTCCACACCATACAAAGGGAAATACATCGAACTATTATGTCGAATGCATACAAAATTTAAATACTAAGTGTAAGACACAGATTATGGATTCAACATATTGTGGAATAATAATATATTGGGTAATATCAATGAAGAAACCTAAGCTATTATAGATGGGTACAGGAGAGTGATAAACATTCATAGCTGGCATAACAAAAGAAATATCAAGAAATTGTTTTGCTGAAATCTTAGGCGCTAAACCCCTATCATACAATTTTTTTAAAAGGAAAATAGGCATAAAGTTGTATGGTGGATAAAAAAAGAATGGTTACTCTGTGTTCTAGCATTGTACTTGTAAGAGGCCATAAAATCAAAAAGTTTATTAAAATCTATACTTCCTTCCTTAACCAAGAGCTGGCGTAGTGACAAGTTACAAAAGTAATGAGGAAGGTTATCTATGTTATGATTTGTTTTTAATTTTAAATGTTGTGGCTGCAAAAGAATTCAATTAAGCCCACTTAAACTGGCATTGAAGAATCGAATAAATCCCCTTAATACTTAACAATGTATAAATCTAAACAGAGACGTCATCACAGGTACTGAACAGAAAATGTTATTAAGGAGGAAATACATGCCTATGGATGATCATGAAGACAACTTGACAATTCGTTCATAATGATTTAAATATGTGGATTATAAAATTTGAATTAAATTTATTTATGTCATGAATATCTGCGTAAAACTTGAGGAGGTTGAATGTTGTAGAAAGAGAAAAGAATGGGGTGTGTTTTCCCTACTGTTGCTCTAGTTCATGCTAGACGACCATTAAATTGCTTAAAGAAAAAGAATAGAAACTTCAGATTTCAATAAGCCATAGAGGATTTAATGGAAATGATGTATGGAGGCCGATGATCTCAAGTGGAGTCAATGATCCATTAATGGCGTTGCCTAAAGCTGTGATATGGAATTAGAATATAAGCTAATCATAAGCTATCACTAATAAGAGCGTACCAAGCCAATTGGTAAAGAAAATTTAGAAACAATTTCCTATGAATGCTATCTTTTAAAACAGAAGAAACAAAACTTTTATATTACAAAGTAAAAACTGGAAATGTATTTCCAATTAAACATTTGCAAACTCTTTACAGCCTTTCTAAAAAGTTCAGATTTGGAATTGAGCATTTACAGATTATGTTTTTATTCCTTTCTACTTTAAAATTCAAATACTCTTCTAATTTATTTCTTTATTGTTTGTGCAGGTTCAGCAAAATAATTCCTTTATAGAGCAACAAAAATTTAACATCTTGTTCTCAAAATTCAGCACAAAAAATTTAAAACACAAGAAGAAAACCTATTTAAAGCTTGATGGCTGGCTGGAGACAAATTCTGAAGCTTTTGTCAATTCCGCTTAAATTCACCAGATCTTAACAAAGTAATCCAAGACAATCCAACTCAAAATAATGCTTGCAAACATAATCTAACATCAAAGTTTTTCCAAAACAACTGTCGTGCAGAAAAATTCTAAAAACTACTATCGTGAATAAAAATTTGCAACCCTCAAAAGCCTTTTAATGCATTTAATTAACTCTCAATCATAAAACTTAACTAATAGTCAATTATGCATTCATAATTGATCAATCAGTTCTAACTTACCCTTTTAACATTAGATCGCATTTTCAACTCCAAATCCAAAATCCATAACATATTGAAAACATCTTCTCTTAAAATATCTATTTCCACTTAAATCTTGTTTGCACAAGTAAATCAACAATTTATATTTAATTAAATACTTTTGCAAAAATTAACTTTCACTTTTAAAGTAAATAACTTATTTAATTTAAATTAATAAATTAAATGATAAATATAAATATAAACATAAACATTTAAACTAATATTAAAAACAATTAATCATTTAACTACAATAATGAATTCCCAAATAAAACAATACATAAATACACAATAGAATCAAAATCGAGACTAACAACTAGGTACTGTTCAATGAAGAACGATGGTTCAATAAGGACCATCACTACTCCATATCAACATAATTTCATTGGATTAGGGTATGCATCAGACTGCAACAAGTGGAGCATGCCGGTATCTGCATCTGCATGAAACATGACTGTTAAACATATAATCTTATATCAGAAAACACACCGTGAAGAAGAATCGCAGCTAGAAGGGTACTCACGAATGAATAATGCTACACTTCTTCTTCACTAAACTGATGAGCATCATATATCATAAACAACCATTTCAACATGATAACCACATAAAAACTTATAACAAATAAACCATATCCATATCAAGTCTAACTCAATATCATCACACAAACACAACCAGATGATCAGGATGTCAAAAGTATCATCCATGAAGTATAAAAACAACATAATATTGGAGTCATATCTAAAAATGAACAACATAGTATCATAATCAACTAAAGCATCTATCTAACAAACTGAATCAAACTAAAAAGAGTGTCGCAACCTGAGGGACACTACATGTTTTGATAGTTATGGTTTTGTTTCATAGACAATACTTCATTGTTATTTTTCTATTATGCACTCATGAATGAGAAATCTATGAAGATTCTTGTCATATTATAGAGTTTAGTTATATGAAATAAAGATGTTCTACTTTACTATTATGATTAGTTGATTTAAGTAGAACATATTTGGTTTCTCCTATGGGTATAGCAACTCGAGCAAGGGCCACTCGAGTTACTATTCACCTACCTCAATTTCTATTGTTAATTTATATGTTTACATTGTTGCATTCATTTCAATTAGATTACTCATAACATGCACATGAATGATATCTTGTCTCATGATTTATGTTCTGTAATGTATCATTATGTCATCCTTTGGAATGATTCTAGTAGTTAGAAGTAAGAATCTATAGTGCTAGTGAAATTCTAGAGTATAGGTTTAGCAGTTAACAGTCACAGTGTTAAGCCCAAGGTACCTATAGCATCAGTAGCAAATTAAAATATTTCCCCTATTCTACATTTCACTCCTTATTTCCTTTTCTAGCCTTTATTTTTTTATTGCACATGTGTAAACCACCTGGGTGATCCCACAATACTGGTTTACAATTTTTGGCCAAACTAGACATTGAAATAAAAAATTTAACTAAATCTTCACTTTCGGAACCTATAGCTTCTAAATCAGAGGAATTTGAAGATGATGCAAACTAGTGATTTGTGACATTTTGTCTATAGATTATAAATATATTTTTAAAAAAATTTGGAATCAAATTGCATTTTTTTTCCATCTCCTCAAAAACTAGTTTTTAACAATAAACACCATTTTTAAAGAGTGACATGTACTTGCTAACACATAACTTTCTTTCTATGAAGGATAAAATTCTATTTTTTATTTAGATTTGTAACTACGATATCTAGTGCATGAAATTGGTTTCATAGCATTTCATTGAATATTTTTTCTTAATTAAGTTTCAAAGTCAAATTGTTACAATTTAGACATGATTTACTGGCTAAAACATAATTTTGTTGTATGTATCGAAATTCAAATTTTTTTTGTTGGATCAAGGACATCAATATCTAGTGCATAGATATTTTTATAAAAATTGATAATCATATTTTTCCACGGTAAGTAAAAAGAGCTTAATTTTTGATGAAAACCTATGTTTAATTAAAATTAAAAAAATGCATAATAAACCAAAAACATATTAAAATTATATTCGATGGATAGCTCGCTTCCGAGGACTACCATCATCCAGCTTGGGTCTATGAAGTTTCCTCCATTTTCATCCTCAACCCAGCTTCAAAAGGTAAAATTTTTCATAAATTTGGTAGAAGAGGGGGAGAAGGGATAAAAAGTGGGGTTCAAGCGAACCCCTCTTGACCCCTTTTGAGCGAAGGTGGGTTCATTTGAAGGGGGGCTCACTCGAACCCTCCTTGTTTTGTAATTTTTCCTTTGTTTTCTTTAAAAAATGGCACTAAAATGGATGGCATCATCAAAGGGGATTCGCTTGAAGGGGGGTTCGAGCGAACCCCTTTTTGGGTTTGCATGAACCCCCCCTTTGAGCGAACCCCTAAAAACCCAAAATTTTCTTCATGGGAGCATTTTGGTAATTTTCCTTCCTCAACGGAATTGTAAACCAGTTTTGTGGGATCAGCCACCTATACTTGATGATATAGGTCATGTAGATTCCATGAATGCACATGCAATGCTAGCATCATCACAAGCTTACGAAGCCTTGGTTGGTAATTAAATGGATCATTTGCGAGGGTTTAGTGGATTGTTCAGCTAGGAACCTCTCATTTGAATTATGTATCTAACACCAAGTTGACCGAGCATTAGTGAGGCCTTACAAAGTGTATTAAATGTCAGTCATTTTCTCATCTTCTCGTGGTTTTATGACCTTTTTTATCCTATAGCTATTTTTTTCCTAGTGATTTTTTTTTACTTTTTCTATATGGTAGACTATAGTGCATTATGTTCTAATTTTATGATATGTTAAGTTAGTCTATTTATGTAATATTTTTTTGATCCATTATTTTATATCTTTAGGATTAGGTAGAGGAATTTGGTGCTCAAACTTAGACCTACCTGGTGCTTTCCTATGGCTTAAATTGAATTTAAATTTTGTAGTGGCCTTATAATTATCATTCCCTTTGTGTATTATTGATTTTTTTCTTGCATGCTTATGTCTTGGGTATAACTGTTGTTTCCTGGTGATTACTAGATTTTGGTATAATGAACATATTAACATTTTAGGTTTACTTATGAGCACAAGATGCTTGGTCGATGGTTTCTTATTGTTTTTTTATTTTGCAATATCTTTCTTATGCTTATGATAGTTTGTGGAGGGCTTATGAGCCTACTGTGTATCATAAATTATTTTTGTAACACATAACCTTCTAGGAATTTAATTCATGTTCTCCTTACATCCATGCATCAATAACTTCCTTATTATCAATATTATCATTGTCACTATCCAGTTCAATTTATTCAGAATTATTGGGGTCTTCTTCTTATGTGACCGTAGGCAACCTTGAGATAGAATAAATAATTATTGGATCTTCCCCCTCTCTTTCTTGTTCAATTTCTTCTATATAAGTCTTATCTTCCCTTTCTCCTAGTGGAATATGTACCATCTTATTTTCATCTGCCAAGGATATTTCTTCATTTCTTGAATATACTATCCCATTAGAATTGGCAAACCATCTTAGTCTTAGTAATTCTCTAAAAGTGTTAAAGGTTCCTTCATTTCTACAACCTCAAAATCTACAATTTTCTTAAGTTGTTTGATGTTTACTTCTACATTTCCCCATGTTCCCAAAGTTTCCATACTAGAACCATTTTCCAAACTAATATTCATTGGTGTTCTAACTAACTTGGGTCTGCCCAATCTCTCCCAAGTGGTTTCTAGAATAATTTTTAGGTCTTCACCTAGATCTAACATCACATGTTTAACTTTCCTATTATTAAGGTGTGTGGTAATTAAAACACAACCATTCTTCCAATTTTCATCTTCTATAATTTTATGAACTTGTTATTTCTACTTGTTCCAATACTTCCCTAGTTTTTTTAATTTGACTAGGAGGTCCTATTGCTAGGCCAAAGAGGCTAAATTCTTTAACATTGTAACTTCTTCATAAAATAGGCTATGTCATCATTTGTTGGTGTATAATTTGTTATTTTGTATTTTCTACTACTCTATCATGTTGTCTTTTTCTTGGCCAAAAGTAATTGTATTCCTCTTCTTCTAGACCTAATTCCTCACTCACTTATTCAATTTCTCTTCATTTATTTTTCCTAGTATCAATCCCTTGTCTAGTCAATACTGTAACCTTATTCTTCTTTGTTTGAGATTTCATCTTTTCTTTCTTTTCATTTGTTTTTGTTCACTAGAAAATTCCTCATTTGATGTATCAGATTACCATTTATCCATTCTTTGACAACCTCTTACTCCTTGTGGTGACATTCTTCAAATTACCTTAGCTCTTTTAAGGCCTTGTCAATCATCACTTCTTGATTCTACTATATATTGATAATATTTTAATTCTTTATCACATTTGAATATTTCATGAGAATCATCTTTGCAAAAGGGACACTTCCTTTTCCTTTTCACCCAGCATTATGTAGCATAATGGCCTACCTTTCCACAGTTATAACATGTAGCATCACTTATTCAATGGTTGTTTCTATCATTTCCTCTTCCTCCTCTATAGTTTGATTGTATATTATCTCCAATATAATCTTGTGGTGGGCTTTTCATCAATGCATAAGCACTTCTATTGTCTCTCCAAGGTGGTTGTCTATATCCTACATCATATAAAGGACCTTCCGCAAGTCCTTTGACATATGCCATATTTTATCCATCTTCACATGACAATTGTATTTCATGGGGCATCTTGGATTAGGATTATTTTTTGTATTCCAAATTTGAAATTGATTTGTAGGATAGTCCTTAGTGAGGTGGTTGTCCCATTCCTGGAAAGTTCCATAGTATACTAAATTTTTCTTAGCTGGTACAGTCTTTAGTTCTACATGTAATATTGTTGTGGTTCTTTCTCCTTGGGCTTTAGAGAAATCATTCTAGACATTACCTTCTCTTGAACATTATGTGCACCAAATCTTTTTATCTTTCTTCATCTCTCCTCTTGCCAAAATTCCATTTTTTATCATCATTTATTCTACCACTAATTGTAATTTTTAAAGGCTCTCTTTTATGTCATCCTTCTATGTTCTATGACATGTCTAAGATTCTATGTGGTATGCCATTGTAATCATGTCTATATAATTATTAAATATCCTTTTTTCTAGTGTTGCTCTTATGTCCTATAATCCAAAGATGAACCATTCAATATTTTATTGTTCTATTAGAGGTTCCTCCAATTTGCAACAAGCTTCCTTGAATTTTTGTCATAGGCCTTCACATATTCTTCTTCTTTTCGCACCAAAACCCTCATTTTACTAACACTCTATGTAGGGATGTCTAGTATGTCAAATTTTTTCAAGAAATTTGTTTTTACTTCATCCCAAATTTTTTCATGTTTTGGATAAGTTTTCTTGTACCAATCTAGTACTTCCTTAACGAAGATACAAATTCTAATAGCTTTGGTTTATCCTCGTGAATCTCTTGTTTTTCCCACAAATATTCTAGTAGGAATATGTGTTATGTGGCTTTTATTATATCTTTTTCAAACACTAGGATTTTGATTGATGATTCCATTTTGTTTTGTGTTCTTGAGCTATTTTATATCTGTGGATAAGTGGACTATTCTTTTCTTCCTTTTATTTCTTTACTTTCCTAACTATATGGGGTTTCTTTTCTCTTCTCTTATCTATTGCTAACTTTATGCCAAATTACTCCTTTCCAAGTATCTCTTCCCAATCTACTTATTTTCCTTCTTCCTCTCTTGTCTCTTTGCTTTAAGGTGCCTTTTCTTTCAAATTTCTTCTACTCTTATATGGCTTAGGGAATGGATCATGGTCTAAGGTTATTAATCTTTAAAAAATATCTTCACCTTCTTATTTGTTATTGGCATTCCATTTGTTAGTGAACATAGTTAATTTCCCAAATTAAATCTAATCTCCTCAATTTTCCTATTTCTTCTTCCTTTAATTTCATTATTCTTCTATTAACTAACTCTTCCAAATATTCTTCTTGAATAGATAGAACCTTTTTTGGAGTTTTCATAAATTTGTTAAATCTTTCATCTAAATTGACTATTAGGTTTGATAGATTGGGTTTGATTGTAGGAATTTTGGAGGGTTGTAGTAGGTGGTGTATAGGGGCTAGATTGACATCAAAGGAAAAAGAAACACAAGTAATATGAATTCAAATATATAAAACCACAAGCTCTACCTTCAATAACTCTCCATGATTGAGCTCAAGATGCACCCAAGTCTTGATGGGTTTTCTCAAGTGTTCGAATGTGCATTGCTCACCAACATACCAGTATAACAAGGCTATAATTCAATATTTACAAATGAGAGGATGAAGCCCCAATTTATAAAAATTGGGGATGAGAAATGGAGGGCTAGGATTGATTAGTTGATGAAGGGTTGGGATTGATTGAGAAGGTGAGGTTTGGATCAAGATGGTGTGGCTTGTTAGCATTATGAAAAGTGTCACAATGGATTGTAGGATAGGTGATGAGGTTTCCTCACACATGTGTAAGCACACTTTGGATAGAGAAGCCATTAATTTTGGAGGCTAAGTGTAAGTTAACGAGGGTAGGTGAGATCTCTAATATTTATGAGACCAGATTAGGGGAATGTGAGTGAATTTTAAATTAGGGAAATAATAGTAATGGTGATTAGATATGTAGGTTAGAGTGATTAATCAAGGATTAATTAGTTTAATGGGATAGGTCGAGTTAATAAATTATGGGTTCATTGACTAGGCTAGAGTCAAAAGTTGGAGAATGGGATGATGAAGGTTAGGAGGTTAACTAATCAAGGATTAATTAACCCAAATGGGATTAGGAGGGAAGGAGATAGTGATGGGATTAATTAAATAATTCAATTAAATTTACTTAATTGGAAGAACTTTAGTCTAAGGGATGATATAATTAATTAAATAATAAAATATTTAATTAATTATAAGAATAATATGGAAAAATTAATTAAATAATAAATATTTAATTAATTATAAGGTTGAGGATGTGTGAATTAATTAAATAGTGACATTTAATTAATTAAAAAGAAGTATTGTCATAATTAGGGTGACAACATTTTTCCCCTCTTTGATGTGGTGTCTATAGTGATGATGCGTCAAAGAAGTTTAAAATTTTTCCCCAACGATTGGAAAGTGAGTAATGAGGTGATGCCCCCTCGAGAGGTTGACCAGAAAAATTTTGAAAAAATATTTTTGATTGGTATCTCAAAATAGGTGGGTGAGGATGATAGAGGATGATGTAGAAGAGTAATTTAGTGAAAATTAGAAGAAACAGAGAAACGAGCTCAGGAATGGGAAGAGTACGAGATTTTTGATGCGTCCAGTATGGAAGGAATTAGCATTTGGGGTGGGATTAGAGTTAAAAGGCCTATAAATAAGACTTTGGGGCCCCAAAAAGTCATTTTCAACCTTGTGATTGGTGGAGAGGAGCTTAGGTGGAAGTGCAAAGGTATGGCTCAAGATCCTCATCATTTGCATTGCTCAGCGAGGGTGAGGGAGTACCAGTGACTAGAGGATGCAAGTGACCTAATACATACCTTATCCCTTAGGTTTTAGGCTAGGTTAGGGGGCTCAAGGTAGTTCAAACTAGGGCATGAATTTTGGGGTATTAGACATGTGGCTTTATAAAGTTGCGCTTAAGCACACAATTGTGGTGCTTGCACCCAAAAGTTTGGCACTTTTGAAAATGTTGCAGTTGTTCTCAATTTTGGTGGCCACGTAAAAAATTGATGTGCTTGCATTCATCATGCATTCTATCAATGCACATGTGCCTTGGGAGGTCAAGTTTGGAAATGGAGGAAAAAGAACGATATTGTTGCAAAGTGGTGCTTGCATCACAAATTGTCGTGTGTATGGGTAAAATTGTTGTGCCTATGTAAAGTGATGCTTGGGCAAGAAATTGGAACACCTATGTAGTTTCACAAAATCTATGAGGGTAGGAAGGTTTAGGTAGAGGTAAAAAAATGATTTAGTTCAAATGGTTAATGTTAGCATGTGGAATTGTTAAAACACAACAATCTACTGAGAGGGGGGTGAATCAGTAGATACTAAAATTTTAACCTTTCTAAACTTTTGAGCAGACAGACTTCAAGTTACTTAGTGTGTAGATTGAAATAGGAATTAAAAAATATAAAAAAGCACACAAACAGACATCATATAACACACAATATACATGAAAAACCCAACATGGGAAAAACCACAGTGAGAAAATGTTGCTAGGATCTACTGTCTTAATCCAGCCTCACAAGCAATAATGTTCTATTACAAGGTTTAAGGGCACCAATCCCCTGAACTAAGCATCAACTCAATGATCTGATGGCACCAAAAAATTAGATTTACAACACAAAAGATGATTACAATTTGTTCCTAGGAAACTCAAATCAATGTTACAGCTTACTTTGCCACTGCTCCACTATATGTTGTTGCCACAACAAATTTCTTCTCTACTCTACACCCCATTGGTTCAACTCTATTCTTCACCTTCTTCTTTAGTGCATTCTCAGTCCACCTCAATGCACCACCATAACCCTTCTACAGCTCCCCTTTTCTATTTAGTGTATTATTTGCATGTCTCAAGAGCTCAGAATCACTTCTACACTATGCACACTCTTCTTAGCTAACTTCTCACACTTACTCCCTCTAGACCATATTCTCATATGTTTTTGTGTAGAGCTAACTGATGATCATTGTCTCAAGATTCCCTAGCACCTCCAAATCTTCTGTTAGGGTTCAAGATATCTTCTCCACTGTCATGCAGATGTGTTGAGCCACACAACATTAAATTCTGGTGAAGAGTATTTTTCTACATTTTCTCTCTGTCAAACCCTAAGATTGGATATGAATTAATGCATCCTTCTGATTATTCAATATGATCTCAATCCTTGCCTCTGTAGCCATCAATTCCACTACTCTATTCATCAAATCTCATTACATTTATCGTTGAAGAAGGTAGAGCATTTAATTCTCATCTCCATGTCAGTTTATAGACAAAAACCTTGTTTACATGGACTTAGCCATTATCGATCTTCACTTTTAAATTTGAACCATTGATCAACTATCTTTGCACCATGATCATGCATTCTCCATCCACCATCGCAACTTTAAAAAAATTCCATTTGATAAATGGTCTTTAAACCTCCATCATTTATTTTCCTTTCATTGAAATCACACCCATCGCGTATTGTCATACCACTTATGGCATTCACATTCATTTCTACGATGTATTGACCACCATCCAATTGCATCCTTTGAATCTCTATCATCCATCGCATATCATTGTTTTGCATATTCCTTCATCTTGTATTATTGTGATGCATAGAAACATAGCGATCATCATTGGATCAACTATCAATCAATCTACATCACCCCCTGCTATCCCATTAGTACTAATAGCAGGCCCACTAAATCTCCATGGGCTAGTAGGCTTATGCCACGTGTCTTCTCCTGATGTCATACTACACTAACGTTAAACACCCATCTCTTATCACTAAAAGCTTCATGTTTCAAGGATGTGTAAATGTGATGCACTAACACCCAATGATGCAACAACCTTCAAACACCTATCCCTATTGACACCATAATCCGCTTTCATCTCTCATCACTCAAACCATCCAAACCCTTCACTTCACAACAACGATGTGAAACAATCAAGCAAGATTACGTCACGTGTCTATTGGACCCATCGAAGTCTATTTTCCTTCATCGTGCATCATCCAATCAACACTTGTTAGATCTCATCCAATCCTCGCTTCCCCATGAGGCTCAACCGAGACCTACCATAAGCATAGCAAGCTAGTGGACACCATCTGATCAACTTGATCACAATCATTGAATGACTTCCATTGCTCATCATTGAACTACAAACCAACTTTGAAGAGCTTTTTGTGATGCGTGAGATCTAGCAATAGTCATCGGATCTACAAACATTGAATATGCACCATTTGATCTCTAAAATAACATATCGGTAACATCAACTGGATGACTAGGGAAAGGGGTCGGACACCAAACAAACTTAAAGGGAATAAGTTATAACTTATACAACTTGCAACCTCCAACAAGCAGTCAACGGTAAAATAGAAAGACTATTAAGGCGCCATGATTGTAAACACTAGGGTTTAACTGCAAAACCCTAATTTTGTCTGAGGGAACAAATAATTCTTTTATGAGCTCATCCTTCACCCTCTGAACCTACAAAACACATTTTTGAGATACTCTCAAAAAAACCATGTCAAATTTGGACTTATATTTTACTCTTGAGTATTGGAAGAATTCACTACAACATCATGAAAAAAATGCATGACAACAATGCAACATTTTGAGTAACTTTTGTAGCATACACTCCACCTTCCAGAACTAGATCCACAATATGCCATATCTTTCTTAGACATTAATGAAAAAAATTTGACATCAATGCCAACACTCTCTTCATACAGGATCAGTTCATCACACACCTAATCCCATTTGACATCAATGACAATAATATGCCAACAATCTCCCCGTTTGTCATTGATGGAAAAACTAAATGCTCATACCAATTGACTAAAATGGTTTGATACCCATTGAAATCAATTGAAATCTATAACATTAGAGCTCTATACCAATTGGACGTCCTAAGAAATTCACTCACCTTGCTCCTCTTTTCCCAAATTTCTCTATCTTGTTCACCATGCTCCCCTTTTGATCATTTACACATATTTCTCCCCCTTTGATATGCATTTCTACCATGCTCATCCTGCTCAATTGAGAATTTTCTTACTTTCTCCCCCTTTGACATCAACAGCAAAGGGTAGACTCCCCTTAACAAAGTACTCCCCCTTTGACAGGAAATTCAAAGATAAAGTGGTAATCTTTGATTATGCAACCATCAAGTCGTTAGATATTTGTAAAACCATTGTTACGTGACTTGATCTATCCTTTCATTTTCTAGGGATGAATGAAGAATAAATGAAGCTCCCCCTGGACTCATACCCTATCACTAGGGTCTAGTAATATGATGTGGGAGAAATTACTCCCAAATTTTACATCAAATGTTCAAATTGCTCCTTGGGAAGAGGCTTGGTGAAAATTTCAGCTACTTATTCTTTGGTTGGAACATACTCCATGCTGACCTCCTTATCTACAACCTTCTCTCTCATGAAGTGATACTTAATAGATATGTGTTTTTTTCTAGAGTGCATCAATGGATTCTTTGATATGTTTATGGCACTGAATTATCACAAAGAATTGAGATTGGTTCTTTGTACTCACTTTGATGTCCTTAAGTGTTTGTTTCAAGTATCCGGAGATAATAGCCAAAATAACCCTAGACACAATAACCCTATCATAATCACGAATAACAAATAAGGGAAAAATAATAACCCCACCAAACATGGACAGAATAACCTGTAGTAATTTATAAATTTTGTTTTCCTTTCTCTATATTCTTATGGGGATATTTTGTCCATGGGTTATTCAAACCATAGGATTATTTTGGCTTGGTTTATTATGACCCTCGGTTATTTTGTCCTTGGGTTATTGGGACCAGGTTATTCTATCTAGGGTTATTTTCTGGGTTATTATGTCCTACAACCTTTGTTTCATCCATAGGACTTGAGTACAACATGTTGGTGCTACTACATATTCTTCTTCTGTAGTGAATAGAGTGACTAATTCTTGTTTTTTTCTCATCCAAGAAACAAACTTATTTCCCAAGAAGAATGCTCCACCACTGGTGCTTTTCTCGTCTACACTTCCTTCCCAATCAGCATCAGTATATGTTGTTAAGAAAAAATACTTGCTCTTGGGGTACCATAGTCCATAGTCAACAGTACTCTTGATGTATCTAAATATGTTTTTTACAGCGTTGACATGAGATTATTTTGGTGCAACCTGAAACCTTTCCACTAAACATACTACTTGCATAATGTTTGGTCTTGATGTAGTTAAGTATAGCAAGATTACAATCATTGACCTATACATTGTCTGATCTGCATCTGGTGATTGATCTGATTTACTCAACTTGCAACTAGTTATCATGAGGGTATTGACTGATCTACTATCTTCCATACCAAATTTCTTGAGCATCTCCTTAGCATACTTAGTTTGAGATATGAATATCCCATTATCAGTTTGTACAATTTGTAAGCCAAGGAAAAATGACAACTCTCCTAACATTCACATCTCAAATTCATCTTGCATGTGTGTAGTAAATATTTTACACATTTTACCATTACTACCTTCAAAAATGATGTCATCAACATAGACAACAACAATAATCATGTGCTCACCTTTTGATTTGAAGTACAAGTTACTGTCTCCACATCCTTTCTTGAATCCTTGTTACAAGTACTAGTCTAGTCTAGAATACCATGCCCTTGGTGCTTGTTTTAGACCATACAACACTTTCTTTAATCTTCACACATAATCATCATCCTCTGATAGCTAAAAACCTTTTGGTTGTTCTATGTAGACTTCCTCTTCTAGGTTTCCATTCAAGAATGTAGATTTGACATTCATCTGATATACTTTGAATCCCTTGTAAACTGAAAATGCAAGAAACATTTTGATTGCTTCTAATCCTACTATAGGTGCAAATGTTTCTTCAAAATCAATTCCTTTAACTTATGCATACCCCTTGCACACTAATCTTCCTTATTTCTTACTACAGCTCCATCTTCATTCAGCTTGTTTCTAAACACCTATTTTGTACCAATTACATTTTTGCTTGGGGGTCTAAGAGCCAATTCCAATGTTTTATTCTTCTCAATCTGATTTAACTCTTCCTCCATGGCCTTTATCCAACTCTCATCCTTACTAGCTTCATAGAATCTTTAGGCTCAATTTGTGACAGGAGAGAAAAATTTACCTATTCCTTATTCTTTGCAAGTTTTCTCCTAGTCAGAACTTCATTTTTATCACCAATTATTTGGTCTAATGGATGATCCTTTTGCACATACCTTACACGTGCTCTTTTATTCTTTAGTTCACATTCCTCTTCCTCATTTTCTTCATCAACAACAACCTCTTCTTCATCTTCTAATTCATTCCCAAGATTGGTTCTGCTAGGCTTGACCTAATTTATATCATCATCAATTTTGACATTGATTATTTCCACTATCTTATGCAGCCTCTTGTTATAACACTTGTAGGCTTTGCTTTGGGTTGAATAACCTAAAGTTATTCCTTCATCACATCTTGAGTCAAAGCTCCCCAAATTTTCATCTTCTCTCTTTATGTAGCATTTGCTACCAAATACTTTAAAGTAATTGAAAAATGCAAGTCTACCATACCATAGTTCATATGGAGTATTGCCACTATTTCCTCTTAAAAGAGCTCTATTTTTAATGTATACTATAGTGTGAACTACTTCCTCCAAAAAGTATCTGATAATTTGGCTTCACTCAACATTGCTCTACCCATGTCTTTAACTATTATGTTTCTTCTCTCTACAACTCAATTTTTTTGTGGAGTTCTTGGTGTTGAATATTGCCTTTTAATTCCATGGTCTTCACAATACCTATTGAATTCACTTGATGTGAATTCTCCTCCTCTATTTGATCTTAAGCACTTGATTCTCCTATCGATTTCCTTCTCAACAAGCTTCTTGAATATCTTAAATTTTTTAAAAGCTTTGACCTTTTATTTTAGAAATGTAACCCATGCCATTCTAATATAGTCATAAATTAGTAGCATAAAATACCTTTCACCTTGCATCCCTCTTGTCCTCATGGGACCACACAAATTAGTATGAACTATTTGCAAGGGTTTTGTGCTAGAATAATCTTTTGTTGGAAACTTGACCTGTGTTTTCTTTCCTTCCTAGAATCCTTTGTAGGTAGTGTTTGCAGGCTTAGTTATCTTTGACAGATTTCTTACTAACCCTCTTGAGCTTATTTTGACAAGATTGTCAAAATTGACATGTCCCAATATTCTATGCCACAGCCAACTCTCATCTACATGACTGATTAGAAAATTGTTTCCTTTTAGTTCACAAAGGTTGTATAGATTGCTATCAATCTTGACTCCTTGTGCAATTGTCTTACCATTCTTTCTTATCTTGCATCCTTCAAAGTTAAATGTAACTGTATAACCATTATCACACATTTCACTAACACTTAGAAGATTATGCTTTAAACCTTCAACATAAAGGACATCTTTTGTCTTATTCTTTCCATCTAGGCTCAAGATTCCTTTACCACAAATCTTTATAGCAGTATTGTCACCTAAACTTATTGATCCTTCTTTTCACTTTTTGAGCTTAATGAATTTTCTTTTATCTCTAGTCATATGCTTGGAGCAACCACTATCAATCACCCACAAACTTTATTTCTTTGCATGTAGTGCATTTTGGGAAATCATGGATTGAGTAGAACTTTGCTATTTTTCTTGCCACACTTTCTTAGGTTTCCTTTTAATCTTCTCTCCCTCTTCCTTTGGAATCTTAGATTATTTTTCTATTTTAGGATTAGTGTTATTTTTCTTCTCAGACTAAACATTTGGTCTTATAAACTTTTTTCTACAATTTCTAGCTATATGGCCAAAATTGTTGCAATTGTAACAGATTGCATTCATATCAACTAAGGGAGCAAATGGGTTTTTGTTTACATAATTTGTACTTCCCTTAGGAATGACTCTACATTCTCTAGCCCTATGACTAAATTGATTACATGTATAACAATATCCATGAAAGTATGAAGAATACCTAGTCATAGCTTTTCCTTGAGTTGGATGAGGTGGTATTCTTTGTCTTGACCTCCTTGGTTCATGTACTCTTGTAAAACCATCAACATCCATTCTTGGCATGTTCTGCTTCTTCCTTTGTTGATCATGGGTTGATTGGTTATTCTTCTCTTCTGCCATAGGCTTATTTACTTCATTTGATTTCTTCAACTCAACATGCTTCTTCTCTTTAGCATCTTCCTTGCATGATTTCTCACTATTTGAGCTTGAATTTTCTTCTACCCTAAATCTCTCATAAAGTTTGGAGGACTCATTTGCAAAGGAACTCTTTCCTTTCTCCAGCCCTAAACAAGATTTCTCCTTATTTGCAGGTTTTTGTGTGCTCACTAATTCATCAAGGATCTTTGATCCTCCCTTCAAATTTAGTCCTCTCTCAATCTACTCCTTGGCTTTCTCCAAATCCTTTCTTAAGGCAACTACTTCAGCCTCAAGCATCATGCATCTATCTATTTCAGATCCCACTTTGGACTTTATTACCTCTTCCATTCTCTTGGCTTCCTCAACTTGAAGTTTTAGACTTGCTACCATCTGGTTGAACTCTTAAAGCTCTTTATATAGCTTCTTATTCTCCTTCTTTAGTCCTTTAGCTTCATCTCTTACGATTTAAAGACCTTCCAAGGCAGAGATGAGCTCTCCCTCCAGATCTATCTTGGCTTCTTCATCACCAAGATGCTTACCCATACCATGCTTCTTCTTCATAAAGTCTTCATCCATGAGGAGAAATTCTTCCTTTTCCTCCATAACAAGGGCATAGTCAAGATGATCATCTGAACTATCATCAGCATCAGATGAGTCACTTCCTCCTTGAATATACAGGATCTTCTTTTACTTTCCAAAGCTTTTTCTTTTCTAGGATAATAGGTTTTCTTCATCTTATGGTCTTCTTCTTGTTCAAGTTTATCCTTCTTATAGGGGCATTTATAATTTACCACAGTCAAAGAATTTGAAAGGTAACTTACCTTTGTACTTGCTAGAACCTCTCCTTAGCCTTATGATGAAGTTTGCTTCTTCCTCATCAGTCTCTCCTTGTTTAGATGTGGTGGTTTCATATTTATCTTTCTTAGGTGCTTCATCCTTTACTTTATTGACAAATTTGAAAGCAACTTCTTTTTTGGATGGCTCTCCATCTCCCATCCTCATCTCATAAGCGATGAATATGCCATGTAGCTCATTAAGAGTGAGTTTGTCTATTTCTCTTCCTTCCTCTATTGTTGAGATCTTAGAGTCATACTTGTATGTCATTGACCTAAGAAATTTTAGTACAATGACCTCTTCCTTTACTTCTTCTCCATATCCTCTAATGGAGTTCACTATATCATTTACTCTCTGAAGATAGTCTATAGTATTCTCTTCTTTTTTCATCTTTAGACCTTCAAATCTAGCCCTCAATACTTGAATCTTGGCCAATTTTACCTTGTCATATCCTTCATAGATCTTCTTTAATGTATCCCAGACATCTTGTGCATTCTTGCAATACATAACTTTGTTGTGCACAAACCTAGACAAACTATTTGTGATAGCAAACCATGCATTTTCATTATTCTCATAATCCCTTTTTCTAGTGGCATCAGTAGGAGGTGTGGCCAGTGGTGTGTAACCATTTACAACATATATCCACACATCAAACCCTAAATACCCTAAGTATCTATTCATCAACAAAATCCAAAAGGTATTAGTCTATTCTATCAAACCATGGAGGCTTGTTTGTGGAGGAACTTTCCTGACTGGCCATTATGTTTAAAAATTCAAGAATCTACCTGAGCTGGTTAAGCTTCTCCTAGGGAACCTAAGGCTCTGATACCAATTGTTAGAACACAAAAATCTACTAAGAGGGGGGGTGAATCAGTAGATACTAAAATTTTAGCATTTCTAAACTTTTGAGCAAACAGACTTCAAGTTACTTAGTGTGCAAATTGAAATAGGAATCACAAAATATAAATAAACACACAAATAGACATCACATAACACACAATATATGTGGAAAACCCAAGATGGGAAAAACCACGGTGGGAAAATGTTGGTAGGATCTACTATCCTAATCTAGCCTCACAAGCAATAATGTTCTATTACAAGATTTAAGGGTACCAACCCTAAGGAGACACGATTCCCCTAAACTGAGCATCAACTTAGTGATCTGATGGCACCAACCAATCAGATTTACAACACAAAAGATGATTACAATTTGTTCCTAGGGAACTCAAATCAATGTTACAACTTACTCTGTAACTGCTCCACTATATGTTGTTTCCATACCAACTTTCTTCTCTACTTTTCACCCCATTGGTTCAACTTTGTTCTTCACCTTCTTCTTTAGTGCATTCTCGGTCCACCTCAATGCACCACCATAACCCTTTTGCAGCTCTCCTTTTTTGTTTAGTGTATTCTCTATCCGTCTCAGGAGCTCAAAATCACTTATGCATTATGCACACTTTTCTTAGCTAACTTATCACACTTACTCCCTTTGGACCATTCTGATGGAATTGTGTTCCTAAAGAATGATGTAGGAGAAGATCACCCTAGACAGGAGTAGTGGATGGAGATTGTGGCGATGATTCAGAGTGGTTGATTCCCATGGATGATGATTGGTTGCATTTGATGGGTTTGTA
>VDFB02322661.1:0-29050 GCA_007258455.2 Sequoia sempervirens | reverse complement strand
TCCATTTCAAAACAATTTCCTTTTTGAGAAAATTTCCTTTTTAGAAAATTTTATGTTTCAGGAAATTTTCCTTTTCAGGAAATTAAATTTTGAGGGGATTTCACTTTTGAGGGCCAAAGCAATGCAAAAGCTGGAGGGTTCAACACCGATAAGTGATTTTTCCACTTTTGAGGGAATTTAACTTTTGCAAATTGGAGCAATGCGGAAGTCGGAGGGTTCAGTCCCAATGAGTGAATTTTCCACTCTTGAGGGAATTTGAATTTTGTGGGCCAAAGCAATGTGGAATTCAAAGGGTTCAGTGTCGGTAAAATAGCGTGAGAGACCCCAACATCTACATAGCAGTCGCCCGCATAAAAATTTCCACAAGGCTTCAAAACTTAATCTTTTTGAATCCAACTAATCTAGGCATGTGGAGACTTGGATATTAAAGGCATTAAATGTTCAATACTTAAAGTTTTCCCCATTTCTTGAGTTGTAGAAAACCCGACTATGGAAGCTAGAGGGTCTGAAGTCGATCAACGATATACCTACACAAAATTCCCTCAAAGCCCAAATACTTAACAAATTTTGAGTTTATCCATTTTGGCACCTAGGAAAATGCATAGGAAGAGTGCCTAAACCTATTTCATGATGATTTGACCCATTTTGAAAAATGCATAAAATTGGATTGTGGAAGCTGAGGGGGTTCATTGCCGAAGCAAGAGACCCCGACATCCACATGACAACCACTCACATAAAAAAAATTCACAAATCCTTAACACTTAGTAAATTTGAGTTTTTTCAATTTTAGCACATAGGAAAATGGGCAAGAAGATTTTCTAGACCTATTTCTTGATGATTTGACACATTTTGAAAAAATGTATAAAATTGGACTGCAAAAGTCAGGGAGTTCGTCGCCGACACAAGAGACCCCGACATCCGCATGGCAACCGTCGGCATAAAAATTTCCAGAAGTTAACTTGAGTGAATGAAACTTTGGGGGACTTATAAGGCTCCAAGGAGACATCAAGGTTTCATAGGCACTTTGAGCATTAGGCAAAAAAGTGAAGGAAAACGATTGAAAACAAACAAACACAGACCAAACCAGCAAAAAGCAATGCAAAAGCAGGGGTCCCTGCCTTCAATAGGGCGTGTGTGCAAAATGCACAACACTGCCTACTAGGTAGGTAATGGATTTCCATGTTGTTGATCTCCTTGACTCTTATTCAGGGGTTGATTTGTATAATGATCTCCTCCACAAGAGAAACATCCTCTACGAGGTCTTCACCTTTTTAAAGTTTTTCCTGAATTATCTCCATTCCTCCTAGATTTATTTTTGTTCTTCTTCTCGTTCTTGGGATTATTTTGATTTCCTAGAAGCCCTTATCATTTGTCTTCTTAGATTCTTGCTTATTATTCCTCTTCTTAAAATATTGGGAAAATTGTGACCAATTGAACTTCTTACGATTCTTCTCACAATAAGCACAAATGGACTTTATTTTTTTCTCCTATTTAATTGCTTTCTCAAAAACTTGATCCATTGTTATTGGACCATGAACATCAAATTATCCTCCAATAAAATGGGCACTCATCCCCATGATGAATTTTATATTCTTGAACCTTTCATCCTTTTGGTATTGGGGTATATACTTCAAGGGACATGTAAACTTTTCCCAGTACTCAACCACCAAAAATTCTCCTTGTCACAAATTCTAAAATTCAGTAAGCTTATGATCGAAGAAAAGTTATGGTAACCACCTTTCCCTAAAGATGACTACAAACTAATCCCAATTTAAGCTCAAATAGCTTAACCCCAACTCCATCTTCTTATTCATCCACCAACTAGATGCTTCTCCTGCTAGTTGGTAACCTCCCCAAACTTTCTTAGTCACTTTAGAGTAATTTCTTATCTCAAAGTACTTTTCCATCTTTGTAAGCAGGTTTTGTTGCACCACCACTACCATTCCATCAAACTTATGTGGCTAATTTTTGATGTCTCATAACTCTAAGAGCTAATGATTCCCTTTCATTATCAGCTCTTAAATAAATTGTTTTCTCCTCACCCCTTAGGGTGGTGTGATCATGCTATTCTCATCTTCTCCTCTTCCCAAAAGCTTCATTTTCTCTTCTCCTGGCCTTTGGCCCCTAACCACTCTCTCCAAGGTACCATTCTATCCCTTGTTTCATTTAAATGCCAAATTTTGGTCCAATTTTATCATTGTTATAAGAAGGTGAGATACCTCCCAACTTCCTCCTTTAATTCTTGTTCACACCATTATTGCTTTTACTTCACACCCAAGTTCATTTTATGCATTTAATTAGATCCTTTAATTTTGGCATTACATTTTAAACAAAAAACAATACTTATAACATTATTCTAATCCAATAACATATTTGGAAAAATAACAAAACTTTATTATATTTATTCAATGGATTCATAATACATCCTTATTTAATACAAAACTTTTTGACCATATGTAACTATTGGTCGCTATCTTACCATAAAATTACACAAATCTAAGATGTTACACCCCTAACCTTAACTATGTTTACTTTTTACTTTTGAAGTAATTAGTAGATGATTACACATGATTCAATGATTTGATGTTTAGGAAAAATATCTAGAAAAATCAATGTTTTCATGAGTTATGTTTATTTGACTAAAATTGACATGTGTTTAAAAGTTGTCAAGATGTAATGATTTCATGAGGACTATGAAATGATTATTGATACACTAATCTTTAGTTGGTGATGGCAATTTTCATTTAGGAAACAAGCTTCCACCCTCCAAGAAAGGGAGGGAGAGCATCATCAGAGAGAAGGGTATAGATACAAGGAAAATAATAAGTTGTCACCATCTTAGGTCTAGTGTTGGTGCAAATTGGTGAACCTGGTTGAGTCGGGCAAGTGATACTCGACCCTTTTTGGTCTAAGTCAATTTCTTGACTCAAAACAAGTTGTCAATGTCGTTTAAAATCCATTTCAAGTTGTTTAACGTTAACCTAGTCATTTTGGGGATAGTGACATCATCAAGGTTGAACATTAGTTGTTTTGCAACTGAGACAACTTGTTGTCGAACATGTCGCTTCTTATGCCATAATTGAGATATGTTGTGACCTAAATAGCATGCTTTTAAATACATGTTAATGGATAAATGACCTTGTGGTGTCAAATGGTAAAAAGGTGGGTAGTGTCACTATAATGGCATAGTATGTTTTAGATCCCACTCTATGTTTCGCCACCATATAATAGCTTACAAGATTTAATACTTTCAAAAAAAAAAGTAAGAGGCTTATTAATTTTTGACCACTATTCAAGTTGTAACTCAAGTGGTAAGCTTGACTCTTTTGGAGAGGAGCTTAGTTAGTTTCAAAGTGGATTTTATAGTAAAGCATTGTCTAAGCTAAACCCTAAGAGGTTATGAGGAAATTCCACGAAGGTGACATAAGTTTCTAGCATTTTGAAATTCAAAGAAGATCCTCATCGAATTCATGGCTTACCATAAAGACGTAACCTCTCTAACCGCTTCAAGAACTAGTTTCTATAACTATCTTTATATCAGTTTTTTATAACTAATTCTTGCGAGCATTTTGGGGGGATCCACTAGTAAGAGTGGCAGCGGGGGAATGGAAGGGGCCATGATCTGAACGATGGCTAAACGGTGTGATGTTAATGAGAAAATGGTTTTTCTCTATTGGCCTCGATAATAGTTCTGAGAACTTATTCTTGTGAATCCATCTTGGAAGATGGGGGGGAAAGAACCTGGTCATCAAAGAAGGGTGGGAAAAAATGGTGGATGGAAAGAGAATTCATGGGGAGGTTGGAATATCAGGAGATGGGGGTGGCAATCATTATGTAGTTGAGAAGAATGCCAAGCGGTGGCATAGGTAAAGAAAAGATTTATCTTTTAGCAGTGGACTAGAAGGCTATGATAGCGAGGAGAAAGGGTGAAGAGGCTCAAGCCCAGTGTGCAAGACACTCATTGTTGTGTCATTTCGTAGGTATGATGACTTTAGAATTCATGTCTTATACATTTAAGGGTTTCAATATAGTTTTAAACCTTTGTTTTGAAGGATGTTGACTATGTCAACTTGTGGGAACTAACCACATACACAATGACATGCTGAGTCGGGAGTATAATTTTATGTATATCTTGATGATTTTATCCAATTGTTGAAGGAGCTTGAAGCTTCACTGTAATCATTTCTTGATGTTTCTTTGAAGTTGTTGTTTCTTAATGGCACCCGGCCAGCTTGAGGTCATAATACCTTCGATGGTCATGCATGCATGTGCACCTACAAATACCAGTTATCCCTGTTGAGCGATGTACCTTTTCATAATGGGTTCTTTTAATTACTTATCAGTCAATAATCCTTGAAAACTTGGTGTTTATTTCTAAGCCCGATAGGGTGATAATATTTTGTTAAAGGTAGGTCAAGGGTATTGGCCTATGGAATAGATACCACAAAATTGTTGCAAGTCATAATAAAAATGGCCACATTCGTGATAGACACAAACACTTTAAACTCAATGGCACAACTGAGTAGGTTTCGTGTGCACTTGATTCTTTATCTTGCCAACATGATAGTAAGTAATGTCGAACCTTGGTTGCTTGTGCATATTGTGTATATCATGGTTATTAAGACTCTTCATGGAGATGAGCAAGTTATTATACATATATACAGATATATTATGACTTTCTTGAAACCATGACTTTAAGTCATATTCCCTATGTGAAGTGACTTCTTGATAGGTTCTTTGATTACACAAACTTACCCTAGTTATTCTATAAACTAGTGGTATTAAAGAAGGTAAATGCCAACTTTGCGAATGGTAATATTTTATATATGGAATTAGTAAGTTTCTTAAGGAGGAACTTATAAAAGAGATTGACTCTATGAATCTTTATGAGCATTTAGTAGATATTTTAATTTAAGCCTTTTATATTTATTATGTTTTGATTCTAAATTTGACAATAGGTAAACAAAGTAAACATTGATCGGGTGGGGCAAGTGTTGAAAACAAGAATGTACCTTTGTCTAAGAAAATGGGATAATGTGATGTGGAGTCACTAGTTCTAAGTGTCTATGAAACTAATAACCTAAGTATGGGTTTTTGGGATAAGATCAAGTGTCCAAGAATTGGACTTAGAAGATTTGGAAACCTGACTTATGTTGGAATTCAATTCTTCCACATAGACCAAAGGTTTGAAAGCAGTTTATTATCTTTTATAAGTCAAACCTTTTAAGGGTTGAAAGATTGACTTAGATCAAGACTATTGATATGAAACAATAGTATTCTTTTAGATATTATATTAGTGAGGGAATACCTTGAGTACTATATTAATTCATGTACATAAAATGTGAACTCAAACAATGCCAAGTAGTCTAGGAAAGACTAGAAGTGTTTTGTTCTCATGATTTGTTACACTTATGTTATTACCTTTGGAAAAATAAGGATGTTTGATATTTCCATGTATTGGGTTAGCGAAGCTAAACCCTAGTATTGAAACAAGGAGGATATAGGAAATCTATAACTCTTACGTCAGATATAACATTGTACACATATTTACTGATTGATAGTGGAAGGTTGAGAAAACCATAAAACAAGATAGGAAGTCTTTATAACACCTTAAGAGATTCTATGGTAATGTTGAAACTTGATTTAACACATCAAAGATGTTGGGTATTGAATCTTGAGAGTAAATGATAGGAAGTCATAAACCCTAGATATTGCAAGAATGCAATAAGGGATTTTTAAAAGGTTGAAATACCTAAATCTTTACTTTACATGTATATCCTAGATTAAGGATTAGTTCTAAGTCAGATTGGATAGAATGGTTTTTCTATACAGACTAGTTTGTGTCTAGAGTACCAATAGAGTAAGACTATAGAATGTGATAGTTCTAAGACAAGTTAGAGGTGTGTGTCTAGATTGGATGACCAATTAGAATGATCATACTTAGCTAGAAGGGATCTATCTAATTTGCATGGTCAATTGAGTTTTGTAGGACACATCACTAGGACTCAGATGGAGAAAGTTGACAATTCCTTATATCTATACCCTTCATGAAGGGACGAGGTGCTTCTAGTTAGAAAGTGTGTGGGGGACCACATGAGTCCGCAGTTGGAGGAAAAGCACTTGGATGATGCTCTCCCTTTGTAGCAGAAGACTCACTGAGTCTCATGAAGATCGATATCAACATTCCAGATGCAGTGAACTCCATGCTATGATTTATGATAGTCAACCTATGAGGTAAAACTATTCTTTACGCTAAGTGTATTTTATGTGATATAAATGAAAAGTGCAAGGAATTCAATTGATTCTAGTTACGATTACATAATAATTCAAGTTTGAATTTATCTAGAAAATTTGTACTTTATTCTTGTGCTCATGCAAATGTTTTAAAAAAAAAAAAAAACTTCTCTCATGTTTACTAAGTTTATTTACCTTCTAGTAAATTATTGAGATTACTTGAGTATTAAGAAGAGGGTTGTTACATAAGAGTAAAATACTCTCTTATGTTCATGCACAAATGGTTTATAATGTTTTCAAACAATGACATTGACTTGAGACACTTCGTCTTACACTTAAGTTCTTGTCAACTTAACAAATAAGTAAAATAAATAATATTGTTCATCAATAAAAATATAACTTCTTTTAAAATAGTTCAGATTTCTCTATCTTTTTTATCTTGGTCCTTTGCACAAGAACACAATAATATTGATGGTAAAAGTACAGTGTATAATACAAACTTCTTTTATCCAAAAGAGTACAATATTGAGATGTTTAAAAATCTTTCAAAAATTCAAATTATAAAACTAATTTCTTTCATTCACTTCAATAGAGTAAGCATTAAGCTTATCTTATAATTTTATAAATACATAACATAGAATATCCTTTACACATTTTTAATATAAATATATATACTTATATATATTGATATGAACGTATATATAACTATATATATTTATATATCAAATTGGAAATATAATTTCCTGAGAAAATGAAATAAATCATTAAATTTATCACAACTAAGAATTAATCTCTTCTTTGTTGTCCATTATAGATTTGAAAGAGAGAATAATTAATTTTGTACATAAGTCTATAAAATTTAAACCATATATTCTCTATTTCTACATCTATGAAACATCATAAATAACTATTATTTTATCTTTGATAATTGAAAACTCTAGAATCAAATTACAAAATTGCATAGGAATAACAAAGTATGAAAACATAGTTGAGTTACTCTTGGTTCTGCACTTTTTTTGAAATCCCAAAATCATAGTTACAATGCTTGACATAGCTTTCCCAAGAAAACTTAACTTTCCAACATCTAAACTTAGATTTTGCTTGTGAAACTTTCGTTTTAAATACCACAAACTAACAACATAAACTCCCTACTCAAACTAGGGTGATTTGCATATCTAATGCATACAAAAAGTGAAAACACATTGTAATAAAATTTGCAAACATGTGCTCTCCTTTTTTTCTTTCCCAAGAAAGCTAATGATATACATAATAAATGAAAGAATCTTCTAATTCTTAGTCACTCCAAATTCTCAATTCCTATCCCATGAAAATGAAGATAATTATAATCCACCCTCAACAATAATCAGCAATGCATAAATTTCCAGTGAGAAAAGACTTTGTCCTCTTCACTAACCCATGCTCTCTCCTCTCCAACTGGTAGCCAACACAATGAATAATCCACAAATTAAATCAAACGATAGTATCTAAGGCATCATTCCACCTCTTACTCCCTAAAGTTACAGCCTTCACTCCTTAACCACCCCCCTTAACAACATTTTTAAACTATCTTTTTCATGAAGTCATTAAACTTCCATAACAACGATTCCTTTCACTTTAAACTCATTATGAAATAATTCTATTAATAATATGAACTATCACTTATTTTCTTGTGCATTCTATTGAAATGTCATGCCACCTTTGTAGCCATAACAATGGCATTAATGTCATTTAAAACTCCTAGTTAAAATCCTTTGATGGAGACCTTAAGCCCCGTGAAGTGTTGGTAAATGTGAACAGATTTAAATTAACTTTACATGCTTTTACAAGCATGTTGATATGCCTTTAATACATCATTCAGTATATATATGATCTATTTTATATTCAAATATATGTCATATATATATATATATATCGAAATAGACTAGGCCAAATACTCAATAAGGCTTAACCTAACCTTATGACTTAACCCAAATTTATATAAAACATAAAATTAACTCAATGATAGGAGTAGAGTACTTACCTAAACTTGTTACTTAGACCTGTGTGAGTGTGTGTTCAACTTATTTGGCATTGACCTATTTATTTCTAAAGTCTATACTCCTCTCTCAGGTGATACTCTTCCTCTCCCTCTATAAGGTAAGAATTTGATTGATGTAGAGGATAAACAAATGTAAGAACAATTGTGTTTCTGACTCTATTGTTCAAATCTTCTAAAGGTTTCTCAAAACCCTGCTTTGCTATGGTGAATTCAAACAATATGTTTTTCATTAAACCCTCAAAAACCTAGGGTTTTGAAAGTCTTTTTATTGACAAAGAGCACACACGAGCTTGCATAACTTATACATACGATTGATTTGTGAGTTTTCCTTTGGTAGAAATCTATCCAACAATGTGAAGAAGGGTTTCACCAAATTTCATTGATTTTCACTAGTTCAAACAAATGTTATGGATTTTTTCCTTTACTAGAAACCCTAGCCCTATTATAGGGTAGTTAACAGTGTTTTAGCTTGTTATCAAACAAAAATTCATGAAATTGCACAAAACCAAAAGCATTAGATTCTCCAAAAAAAACTCTTTTTTCATCCACTCATAGACCTGTCATTGTTCGTACAAGGTCGTACAAGACTGAATTCTAACTATTTTTGCAGAAAATTATCATAAATTGTGATGAAAACAAGTATCATGGAAAATCCTTCTACAACTTATTGGAGCTTACTTTCTCATTCATTCCATTTGAATCAACATCCAAAATAGTTACCAATCGAGCATATGTGCCTTTTCCTTCAAAACCTTATGTCTATTGCATCAAAAATACAAAATATGCCCTTTTTCACCCTAGAATTAAACAAAAACATGTAAAAAGACCCTATATGGTCTTTCATGGTCTTTCTAGACCTTATTGAACTCAACAAACCCAAAACTAAGGTTGAGGGAAAAACTCCAACCCTCACAAGCCAAAAATCACCTAGGAAATTCAATTTTGCATTTTGGCAAGAAAATCAAAATTTGAATTTCTAGGCCTATTTAAACAACCTAGACCATTGGACATGATCCCAATGGACCCCCTAAATCCTTCACCAACTCAAATAAGACTCTTAACATCAAAATGAAGCATAAAACATCACCAAAGTGATGCTCCTACATCATACTCCCAAGGCTATCAGGAATGGGAAAAGACCGGTACAACCTTGCATTAGTGTTGCTCCCTTTTGCTTTTTGACATATAGTACACCTCTCCACAAATCTTCTTACATTTTTTTGCATCCTTGGAAAAAATTAGTTCCTCCTTAGTTGTTCTAGTGTCTTTTCAAGTCCAAAATGACCTACCATACTCCCATAATGCTTCTCCTTGATGATATTTTCCCTCATCACCTCATGGAATATTTTGGCACACAAAGTTGTTCTCCTTTAAACAATAAATCATGTTGTATAAGGTAATCTAATCACTTCTCTCTATTAGTTCTAATAGTTGTTTGCAAACCTCATAGACTTCTTTGAAATCCTCATCATCCTCATACATATCCTTGAGTGCTTCAATCCCAACACTTTTTAACTGAATTTCTTACACCATTAATGCTCTTCTGCTTAAAGCATCAGCCACCTTGTTACTCTGCCCCTTCTTGTGTTTTATTGTGAAAGTGAAGTTTTGTAGGTACTCAACCCACTTAACGTGTCTTTGACTAATTTTTTCTTGGCTATTTATAAATTGAAGTGAATGATTGTCTATATAGACCACAAATTCTTTAGAAATAAGGTAGTGTCTCCATTTTTTTAGTGATTGAACTATTGCATACATCTGTAAGTCATATGAAGAGTACTTCTTTGCATCATTCAATTTTTCACTAAAATATGCTCTTGGCTTATTATCTTGGCTTAAAACTACCCCTATTTCCTATCCACTAGAATCACATTCTATTTGAAAGACCTTACTAAAGTCTGGTAAATCCAATATAGGCTACTTAGTCACTCTCTTTTTTAGATATTGGAAACTCTTATCAACTTGTTAATTCCACACTAACTTCTTTTTCTTATCCCCTTTAATAGTGTCTATGATAGGCGCACATATATAACTGATATTTTTGATAATTTTCTTATAAAAACTTGCAACACCATGGAAACTTCTTACCTTTATTACTGATCTAGGTGTAGGCCACTCCAATATTTCCTTCACTTTGCTTGGATCCATCTTCAACATTCGCTTTAAAACCACAAAACCAAGGTATAGTATTTTATTCTTCATGGACTCACACTATTTAGGATTGATCAACAATTTTTCCTCTTATAGCTCCTTCTCAACACCAAATTCAAGTGATTCAAATGTTCTTCTTTGTTAGTACTAAAAACCAATATGTCATTAAGGTAAAAAAACAATAGACTTACCAATGTATGGCTTGAGGACCTCATTCATGAGCCTCATGAAGGTGCTAGGTGCATTAGAAAGGCCAAATGGCATAACAAGCCACTCATATAGGCCCTCATTTATTTTGAATGATGTTTTCCATTCATCTCCTTGTTTGATCCTTATTTGATGGTATCCACTTTTGAGGTCTATCTTTGAGAAGTATCTTGCCCCACTCAAAAAATCTATTAAGTCTTCTATTCTTGGAAGTGAAAACCTATATTTGATTGTTATCTTGTTTATTTCCCTAAAGTCGGTACACATTATCCACTCACCTCCTTTCTTAGGTTTCAAAATAGTTGGAACTACACAAGGACTAAGGCTCTTCCTAATTAACCCTTTTTCAATCAATTCTTGTACCTTTTTTAGATTTCTTCATTTTGTTGGGATGTCATATTGTAGGTTGTCTTGTTTGGTAGACTAGCCACTGGTATAAAGTCTAGATGATGACTAATATATCTTATTGGAGGAAAGGAGATAGGAATTTCTTCCACAACTATGTCCACATAACCCTTCAACATGTCTTGAATCTCCCATGGTAACTCATCAATTCTTGTTGTTGTTATGACAGTCCTAAGTTTGACCATCACTACAAAACCTATCTCTTCCTCTTCCATTGCCTATAGAAACTCTTTTTCACCCCCTAACATCACACTTGATCAAACCTTTTGGTCTTTATTTTCCTCCTTCAAAAGTGCTAAGGTATAAGTAACTCCATCCTTCTCCAAAACACAGACATTCTTTCTACCATCATGCACTATTTTTCTATCATATTTCCAAGGCCTACCAAATAATACATGGCACACATCCATAGGGATGATATCACATTTAACACCTTGTCTTTGTACCTTCCTATTTGAAACTCTACCCAACAATGTTCATTGACTTGTACTTGTTGTCCCTTATTCATCCATGAGACTTTATATGGTGTAGGATGAGGTAATCTCTTCAATTTTAATTTCTCTACTATCTCAATAGAAAATAGATAATTAGTACTACCTTAATCTATAACAACTTGACAACACTTACCTTAGCACTTGCAAACAATCATAAATAGTGACTTCCTTTAAGGTGGCTCCTTCTCCATTGGAACCTTGATCAATGTCCTCATCAGCAAGGATTATCCTTTCTCTAGTTCTTCTAGTTGTGGTGAGGAGTTAACACTTTCTTCATCTCCTCCAAGTGAGCAACTTGAGTTCTTCTTACATTTCTAAAGGTGGTAATTGATTGATCTTCCGAACACTCCCAAGCTTGATGACCTAAAAACTTGTTGCACTTGTAGCATTTACCTATGAAACCATTGAATACTCCTCTTTGTCCAAATCTTCCCCTAAAGTTAGGCCTTCTTCCTCTAAAACCTCCTCTTGAACTTGATGCTTGTTCTTGGGAGATGCTTGACTCACCTTGACTTCTTTGTGATTGTCCTCTACCAACATATGGACCTCTACCTCTGAAAATCCTTCCTCTACCTCTATTATGCTTTTCTAGCTTCCTATTTAGCTTATCCTTAGTCTTTAAGGCTAGTTGATAACACTCTTCAAGTGTCCTAAGGCTTGTAAGGCTCTAGTCATCTTGCAAGTTGTACTTTAATCTATTAAGGTATCTTGCAACATTGTTAGTTTCATCCTCCATGTGTCCTAATCTGATACTCAAGTTGTAAAACTCTTTAGTGTGCTCTTTCACTCCCATATCCTTTTGTTTCAAGTTCTGCAACTTTCTATACAACTGAGTCATGTAGTCACTAGGCATGAATTTTCCCTTCAACTTGGCAATCATCATATTCCAAGAAGTAATCTTGGATTTTCCTTTCTTTCTCCTTTCTTCCTAAACATAATCCCACCATAAGGATGCATGACCTTTCAACTTGGTCTTGGCCAACTTTACTTGCTGCTCTTCATGTACCTCCTCAAACTCAAAGTACTTGTCCAACTCCCCTATCTAATCAAGGAGTTCTTCACCATTCAAAAAACCTACATATACTATAAGTTCCATCTTCACCTTGGTCCCTTCACCCTTGACTACCTTCAAAAATATTTCCATCCTCACATCATCAACATCCCTCTCTTCTTGAGGTTCTTCTTGAGGTACTTCATCCACTACTTCATCTTGGTCACTCATATCCCCTGTAACCACTCCTCTTCTTTGGTTAGCTTCCACTATAGCGAGTCATGCATCCAAACTAACTCTCATTTCCCTCATCTCTCTAGCAAGGGATTCTCCTAATTGTGTTGCTATTCTCTTTTCCACCCTTTTAGCCGCATTGAGTCTTGGAGGCATATTTCTCCTTTTGGATTGTTAACCCTTGTTTTGGTTTTCTTGGCTTAATCTAGCTCTAATACCAATAATGATGCAAAAGGTAAACAAATACAAGAAAAAAAGTGTTTTTGATTCTAATGTCTCTTCTAAAGGTGTTTCAAAACCCTACTTTGTTATGGTGAATTCAAACAATATGTTTTTCATTAAACCCTCAAAAGCCTAAGGTTTTGGCAGTATTTTTTTTATAAAGAGCACACATAAGCTTGCATAACTTACACATATGGTTTATTTGTGAGTTTTCATTTGGTAGACATCTGGCCAATAGTGTGAAGAAGGGTTTCACCAAATTTCATTGATTTTTGCTTTTCCAAACAAAAGTTATGGATTTTTTTCCTTTATTGGAAACCCTAGGTCTGTTACAAGGTAGTTAACTGTGTTTTAGCTTGTTCTCAAACAAAACTTCATGAAATTGCACAAATCCAAAAGCATTATATTCTCCAAAAAAAACTCTAACTTTTCATCCACTCACAGACTTGTCATTGTTCCATACAAGGCCATACAAGACTGATTTCTTACTGTTTTTGTAGAAAATTGTCATAAATTGTGATGAAAACAAGGTATTTTTATGAAAACTCCATCTACAACTTCTTGGAGCATACCTTCTCATTCATTCCATCCGAATTAACATCCAAAATAGTTACCAATCGAGCATATGTTCCTTTTCCTTCAAAACCTAATGTCTATTGCATCAAAATTGCAAAATATGCCCCTTTTCACCCTAGAATTAAAAAACAAAACATGTAAAAAGACCCTACATGGTTTTTCATGGTATTTTGAGACCTTATTGGACTCAAAAAACCCAAAACTAAGGCTGAGGAATGAACCCCAACCCTTCACAAGCCAAAAATCATCTAGGAAATTCAAATTTGCATTTGCTGGGAAAATCAAATTTTGAATTTATAGGCCTATTTAAACAACCTAGACCATTGGACATGATCCCAATGGACCCCCTAGGACCTTCACCAACTCAAATAAGACTCTTAACATCAAAATGAAGCATAAAAACATCATCAGAGTGATGCCCCTGCATCATTGATCCTAAATTCACTTAGAAATCCAATCAAATAGTTAGCTTGTTATTAATCACAACATCATCATAATCTTGATTAAATAATAATCATTAAAATTGAAAAAAATTGTATTGCATTTAATTTCATCAAAATTTCAAGTAACATATAGTCATCTACTAATATCAAAACATATTTTTAATGTAAAATCTATTAAAATTAATTTGTAAAACAAACTCGGGGTGTAACAACAATTGTTAGCACTTGGATCAAGGTTAGCTTGTTTGTATGACCCACCTTGATTTCTTGAAACATAATCTTGTGTCTTTGATTTAAATGTATCTATATAGATACTTGGAGTTGGAAATATCTACAACCTTGGTGAGATATTAATTGCTCAACTATTTCCTTTATGTCAATTATTTATCTACCCCTTGCATTTTCTCTACTAGCATTAAAAATATTTCATCCTTCATCTTGTTGGTTTCTTCACTTAAAATATCAATTTTTATGATATCCATCTTTTCCATTAATGGATCTCCTTTGTTAGGATTATTTCTAAGAGTGACAAGATTCCCTTCTTTAAGCCTCTTGTTGAAGCCCCCCATCATGATGGCACCAAAAAAACTTTCACAAAAAATTACTCAAAATAAATCTAAATAATCTAAAAAAAATATTGTGACTTACTAGGGCGTGGATCTCACTTTTAAAAAAAATTCAAAAATTTGCTAATTTGTAACCCCAAGATTAAATTTAATGAAAACCCTAATTTTGAATTAACTTACCAAAAGTATATAAATTCCTCACTATAAATGGATCAATGTGCCCTTGTTCAACCCTCTATAATTTAGGGGAAAAATTGTTGATTTTAAGCCCTAGGAGTGCATTGGGTGATAACCCTAATTCTATAGTAACTCCTTGAATTATGATATGAATGCCCTCAAATCTATATTGTTGTAGCCTCACAATGACCTTGAAAAACCCTTAAAATTTTATAATTTTTTTTAAATTGAAAGAGATTTTTGCTTCACAATTTATCCTCCAAAATAAAAAAATTACCTTGTATCTTGCTCTCCAGTTACCAAGATCATGCTCTAGTATCACTTTTATTGAAACATTTTACACAATAGAAAAATATAATAAGAAATATACTATAGTTTTTTTATAATTTAATATTTTACTTTGAGGGACTAACCTCTTAAATCACTTTAGGGAGGTTACCTCCAATAGTCTTTAATAAGAACACAATACTCAATATGATGGTAATAACTAACCTCTACCTCCTATATATAGCATACTTGTACCTTGGACGTAAAATTAACTACCTATAAAATATAATATTAATGATTATATAACTCAATCAATAGCAAAGGTAAGCACACATCGAGTACTCATAACCCTATGCACCTATAGGATCAAGGACATAAAAAAAAATCATCAATGCATGTTAGGAAAATGTATTGGCATAAACATTTGAAAGGGTGGAGGATGGTTTACACATCACATAAAGTGGTACATTAGCTCTTAAAGCAACTAATATATTATATAAATGTTGTATCTTATGCAACCAAATCTTAAACTAATAGAATATATAGAGAACTATGAATATAACCTTGTAATATGGCCCCAAATAATGTACTAGGGAAAATTGACCAAGGGTTTTTGGTAGTGTGTGGACTTGGGTGTGTTTATAATCATTCTTGATCAATTGAAACCTACCAAATGTAATGGAACATTTTTTTTGCTAGGAGGCTTCTTACAAAAGATTTTTTCATGAGCCAAAGTAAACTTTGATTCCCTATTAGAAAGCTTCCATTTGTCTAAATAAGAAATAAAAATTGAAGCTAGATAATTTGATAAGTAGTTTTGGAAATAATGATGAGCTTAGAATAACCCCCCCCATCACTATGTATGTGAGAAACTCGTATCTAGATGATCTAAACAAAAAAAGACTAATTCTAGTACATCATGGTTGTGATACCATGTTAGATTTTATAATGAAAAAACTTAGGACCTAATATTTATGAACTAATCAAAAAACTAAATTAAAAAATGATGTTACTCTATTAATGGAAACTAATGAGAAATAATGCAATTGGTAATGTATTAATGAGAAGGAATGAGCAATAATATAGACCTCTTTGATAAGTGAGATGAAGGTTACACCTAAATTTTATCAATTAAGAATTAATGAGGGAGTGGTGGTACTCAATGACATTAAAGTATCAACAACACATATCTTTATCACCCACCTAGGTGAAAGAAAAAATATATCATCTTATCCAATGTAAAATTAATAAATAGGTGCAATATTACATAGGATATAGTAGTATCCTAGGTAAAGAAAAATATTACACCAATAATTTTATGACATTACTAAATTGCATAAATATGTATGGCATTAATATATCACCTAGAGTATTTTAATCATTGTTATATAAGAATACTTATCTATCCTGTATTCTTTCTTTTTTTTTTGTAGATAATTGAAGCAATTTTTTTGTTTGTGCTTATTTTGATTATGTTAAAGAAGCTACTCATTTCTTATCTTTTTATTATTTTTCAAGTTTTAATGGAGTACGCATACTAGTGGGAATGTAAGAAAAAAAATTGTATACATTTTAGAGACAAGTATCCTCTTATGAGTGTGTATACTTAATTTTTGCTAGTGCAATGAACCATTATTAATTACTAATATTAAAACAAATTACTTGGAAAGAGATTAATTTAAATTCTATCCAAAGCAAAGACATAATTTTTAATTAAAATTTTAAACCATAAAAGATTATAACTCAAGAAATACATTTATCACTAGTTACATTGTAATTCCCACTTTTTGATAGTTAAGGAACACAATACAAACTAAGTAATCTACATTAACTTTACTAATTTGCAACCATTGTTTCTCTTACAATAACATAATACACTACTTTAGGAAAGAGTCAATGATGTCATTTAGTTAGGAGTAAGGATAGTGCCAATGAGTTTTTTTAATAGCAATGTCTACTTCTTTAAGATCTACATATTGTACCTCTTACCTACTCTAGCATCTCCTGCATTCCATCGCGTCGCAATTTACTTGCTCCCAGTACATGTACCTATAAGTATTTGCATGACTAGATGCACAACCTTACAATCAATGGATTAGATACATGGTTTTATAGATCATCCATATCATTAATCTAATAGATCATAAATCACACAGTAGTTTACAACTAGATTTGTAATGAAGGATAAAGTATGCATATCATTAGGAGAGAATGGTAAATCCAAAATAAACCATAGGAGGACAAGACCTAAGGGCTAGACCTATGCCTCGAGGGCTCATCACTTGATGGACTTTCCTATGTACATGCAACGTAGAGGCTTCGTAGTTTGACAACTTGAGTTTGCTTCAACTCATTTGACTCACCCACACAGGGTATATATACTAGGTTTCAAAAGATGACTCTACCTCAATCACAATCATAACACAATAACACTGATATAAGCTAAACTTGATCCTCTACTCAAAAGAATCATGTGTCCCATACAAATTACATACTATAAGAGTGGGTACGTAACCATTTCTAGGGTCCATTACCTCAAATAGTTTCACATTCGGCTTCCACCCGCTTAGGTGAAGCTAGGGATCGGAGACCCAGTTAAGGATTTACTAAACAATGCATTCCAAGGAGATTTTCTTTAATGTTAAGTTGCAAGAGAAAAGAAAGTTCCAAATTTTCCTATATCCTGGGTTCAAATGACATCTATATATCTCAATCTCAAGCATGGACACTAACACTAATCCACACCATTTTGCATTAATGATAACACATGCTTTTGGTTTGACGTTCTTCAAGACTTAAGGTATCTCTCCCTATATTTTGATTTTAGAATTAGTTGGAAACATAACTCATGTAGTTCATATCTATCACTTTTTTAAGTTGAGTGACTCACTTGCAACATCCCCTTATTATAAAATAGATCATGATTATTACATGTATTCATATTTGATGTATCTCACAAGAGTGCAAAAATATAAGGGTTTCCAAACACACTTTGGTTAGCAATAGACTCATTAATACAAGTTTCTTTGTCATTATATTCTAATATAAATTGTTTGGAAGAACTAGTCAGCAATGAGGGTTTGTTCAAATGATATACATTTTGATTTTTACAATTTCTAGTGATTATAAAAAATAAAACTATACATATGTCTATGCCATCAATACAAATAAACTTATAATAGATATCAAATTATTGTATTATTATATCAATTCAATAATCAGGTAATATTTAAATAAACTAATGCTTAAAACTTAATAAATCAATGATATAAAATCATGTATTGCTAACTTACTTACTAATCTATGAAAGTATATTCAAGGATCATTCAAAGTAGTAACAACAATATGATAATGATATTTGAAATATGTATATTAGCAACATTTGTAAATGATAAACAAAATGACAATCTAATTTCCAAGGAATTATAACTAAAAATCTAATGATGCAAGGAAATGATACTTACAACATTAATGGCCTTCTTTGAGCTAATCCTATTGATCAAGAATGCTAAACTTAAATGAATAATTAAATCTAAGCAAAAATTAAGCTTTTTAGTGCAATAATCTACTTAATAGGTCATTATTAACAAATATAGGATAAGGGTCAATTCTCATATTTTGGTTATATATTTATTTATCAAATTTTCAATATTTTGATTTGCAGCCAAATAGAGCGGTGTTAAAATAGACATATCTTTTACATCACTTATCCAAAGTTTAAAATTCAAAATGTTTTGGAAACGTGAAGACGAACAAAATAAAACCTAGAAAAGGTTTTTCTAAACTCTCTACCAATTAAGAGTAGTTTTATCTGTCATAAAACTCACTAGCTTCTTCCTGAACATTAATAGTTGATAAGGCTAAATTTATAAATACTTTAGAAAATAACGAATATCAAATAATAACTAGACTATCTAAAGAATTTATTTTTATCACTTAGAAAAGAGGGGTAAAAAATTATTCAATCCAAAAAGAGCAGTACAAAGCAAGGGAATTACACATCCCTATCAATCTCCACTAATTGGTATAACTTTTGTGACAAATCCAGGGGTAATTGACCCCTATCCACAATATTCCAATCATGCAAATGATCAGAAGCCCATTTATCCAAACAATCTGCAACCCCATTCCATTCATGCGGAATATGACAATTCTAAAGAAACAAAATCTAAGGAAGCACACATATTAAGAATCTATCTTATAATAACAACCAAATACCAACTAACATCCTCTAATTGTTGCCTCTTCAGCAAATTCACCACCACCTGAGAATCTGATTCACAAATGATTTATCTCCACCCGAGAGCACAACCACACTCCATGGCACACAAAATGGCAAGAGCCTCCATCACATTCTTAGTATACCGGCCTCTATAGACAGAAAAGATAAACTCAACAGTCCCAGAACTAGTCCGCCCAACACCTCCAATACTAGCATGGCCAGGATTTCCATGAGAAGAACCATCTGTGTTGATTTTCAACACATTGTGAGAAGGACTCTAGCACCCTCCCTATTTATCTTTCAAAGGGAATGATGACATCTATTTCTCTTGACCTAACCAGCACTTTGGGCAGCCCCCCTCTGAAGAGGAAGATGGAGATGAGTACAAAAGACAACCTCTCTAGGATCCAAACCCCCAGCCAAGTCACACTTAGCTATGGCAGTTTCACCCACTAAATGAAGAATCCTCCACCACAAATGTTGGACAACCAGCTTCCTGATGGTGGAAACAGGAAGTAATTTCTATTTCTTGATTAAATATATTTGCATATACCTCTTATATAGAGGTCTTGCGAATTTTTTAGAATGTGAAAACAGTAACCAACATGAGCAATGAAGGTCAGTGAGAGGTTAGTGGCAGAACCAAAATTTTGGTGGGAAACTTCTATTTTAAATGCTCAACATATGGAATTGGGCTAGTTGGGATTATAATCTCCAACACTCCCCCCTAATCACAACTACCAAGAATTCTCATTATATTCTCGATTGTCTCTTTTACTGATGTTGCGGCATCTAAAATCTTCTAGATCTAGCGATCGAATCTAAGAGATCCCATGCTTCAATTGGGATGCTTTAACCATGAGATATGGCCCTCTTGGTTACCAGTCCATCATATGTTCAGATGTGATTCACTTGTTTTATCAACACCTCCCATTGAGTCACTCTGTGGGTGCTCAAGGATCCTAGTTTTAATGAACTCCATTGGCCTCATACATTGCTTTCATACAAAAACATAATGTTGCGGCATTCAACAATATTTCTTCCTTAATCCATTAAGGGCTTCACTTATATTTTCACAACCTCGCACAACTGGTATCCTCCTTTTATTTTTAGATCTCACTTGTCAACTCTTCATTTTTACATCGTTTTATAGACTTTAGAAATGCTCTTCACAATTTTGACTCTCAACCTAGACACATACTTATCCAATCTTTGTGATCTACTACAAAATCAGATTTACCTTTGCGGTGAACATTGGCGATAGCAAGTTTTGCTACAGACAATGGCTTCCTCTAAACAATGAAATTACAATTCTCCTCATTACATCCTTAGATATATTGAACACATACATGATTCTCCTGCCAACTAAAAACAAATCAACACCCTCTCTTTCCTCTCCTCCAACCAGCGACTTAGGTTTTAAGAGTTGCGGCTCCTTTATTCTCCTTTGGTGAGTAGTTGCGGATCAACCTTCTCATCAGCGCCTTCTTTGACTCTCTTTCCTCATGGTTGTGACCTTCTCCTTTGTTTCTACGCCCAGATCTTCAAACTTTTGGCGGCTTAAACATCTGCAACTTCAAATAGCGATGATCTTTAATTTTTTTGCGACTTATGACAAGACCCCAACAACAATCTCCTTATGTGGCAGTGCACTTTACAACAACAATGGAGCGATCTCTTCTTTCAAACTTTTCAACGATCAACTCATAGTTGCAAGTTCTCTTACATGGCTTCAACCTCAAATCTAGTTTGATCACTTGCAATCACTTAGCCCCAGCAAACATGATCCTTTCTTGAACAACAAGATCAACACTCCTAATAGTGCTAGAACACCCCTTTTTTTACTGCTCTTTGATCTCCTTCCCTTCAGCAACTCCACCTCTCTACAGTGGCTTTGAAATAGCTGCAACATTAAATTTGCAACAAACACCTTCAGGCAGAATCTTCAAACATCAAACATTCATGTAACTTGTCTGAAGAATGTGATCTCCAAACTGTGATGAAGACTTTTAGATATTATAGATTATGATTTGAATTAGCTACAACTTACTCTTTATACCAACAACTCTCTAACTTCTGCGTTCAGCACACAATAGTTTTACAATGATTTAGATAGCCATCTTCAATCTTCTACCAATCTTCAAATCTTCTCTAATAAGCTTGACACCCAAGATCTTCATCTTGCTCTAATGCCACTTGATGGTGGACATAGGAAGCAATTTATATTGCTTGATTAAACAGATTTAAATCTACCTCTTATATAGAGGTCTTGCGAATTTTTCATAATGTGAAAACAACAACCAATGTGAGTAATGAAGGTCAGTGAGAGGTCGATGGCAGAATCAACCAAAATTTCGGTGAGAAACTTTTGTTTTAAATGCTCAACATATGGAGTTGGGGTAGGTGGGATTATAATCTCCAACACTTCTCATCTAGTTAATGTCTCAATCATCTTTGACAACTTGACTTCCTTTTAATATGAATCATATGACAAGCATAATACTCCAACAAGATTCTGAAAAAGGATGCAATCTCTTAAAAATAATATTGTTTGGAATGGAGAGAAAAAAATTCCCAATGTATAGATGCTTAAAGACTAAAATATTATGCAAATGTTTTTGCTTATGCTAAAACCATATAGTGTTTTTTTTTAAGGAAAATCTTGATTACATACAAGATAACATTCATGAACAATATTTATCAATGTATGTGAACAGAGTATTCTTGCATGAGTTCTTAATTTGAACCAGTAGCAACAGGTATACTTTGCTAATTAATAGGTCTTAGCAACTATAACATATTCTCTATTTATACTATCTGTATAAGAAATGATAGAGGTATTAGATTATGGTGATATCACAACTTGTAAAACAACATTACAGTTGTGTTCTCATTATTGTAGGTTCAAAATTGAACCCCCTATTTCTTACAACCAGCTATAAGCTCATATAATTTAGCAGAAAACAAATGAATCACAGTAAATACTTATAGCTGCAATGAATATCAAAGAACATACAAAACTAAATTAATCACACAATGAATTCATGAAGATAGAGTGCTCTATTTCTTATCAGACATATTCTTGTATTGCAGCTTAACAAAAATTACAAAGAGGCTAGGTATAAAGAGAATTCACAGCCTTGCAATGGAAGCAAAAAACTTTGCGAAAAAATAAGCTACAACTAAGAATAAACAATCTAAAATCAATGCATTTCAATAGGCATGCTTTATTTGTTGTCATGCTTTATTCACAGAAAAAAACTAAAAATAAAGATTTAAAACAATCTAACTAAAGATCTAGACAAAAATCAATGTTGTATAGCGATGAAAAGAAGATTGAGAGTCAGGCTGGAAAAAAAAAGAATCTTCGTAGCATCAATTATCTTCATATTCCCCCTTGATGCTTTAAGAGGGCTGACAATATGATCTCGAAGTGACAAAAACTGATCTTTTACAATTGCTTTGGTGAAGATATCTACTAACTGATCCTGAGTGTTGATGTGTTTCAATTCAACTTCCTTCTTATGTACTAAATCACAGATGAAGTGATACTTCAAATCAAAATGTTTTGTTTTGTTGTGATGGATTGGATTCTTTGCCAACTTGATGGCACTTACATTGTCACAATAAATCACTGTAGGCTAAATCTGCTTCTCTCCAAATTCTTCTAAAACTTTTATAAGCCAAAAAGTGTGTGTACCTGGCAAGGTGACTGCAACATACTCTGCTTTTGTGGATGAGAAAGCAACCATGCTTTGTTTTTTGGAACTCCAAGTAATCAAACCATAACCAAAAGAGAAACAATTTTCAGATGTAGACTTACGATCATCCATACTACCTCCCCAATCTGAATCACTAAAACCAACAACAGTGAACCTTTTAGAAGAGTAGTAATGAATACCAAAATCTAGAGTGCCTTTCACATACCTCAAAATTATTTTAGTTGCCTTCATGTGTATTTCTGATGGACTTTTCATATACCTTGAAACAAGTGAAACCGAATATGCAATATCAGGCCTTGTGTGGGTTAGAAACATCAAACTCCCAACAATACTTCTATAAGTTGTCTCATCAACTAATTCAGCACCATCATTCCTACTCAACACAACTTCATGAGCACTTGGAGTGGATTATGGTTTACAATCAACCATGTCAAACTTTTTCAACATATCTTTTGCATATTTGGTTTGGAAAATGAAAATTTCACTCTTACATTGATAAACCTCCATTCCTAGAAAATATTTCATGAGACCAAAATATTTCATCTCAAATTCTTTCATCATAGCAATTTTGAACTCATCTTTCATCTTAGAACTGTTACCCATATACAACAAATCATCAACATACAAACTTATAATAAGAATATCATTACCTTCTTGTTTGTAGTAAAGGGTAGGTTCACTCTTACTTCTCTTGAAGCCATTCTCCTGAAAGCATCCATTAATTCTTACATACCATGCTCTTGGTGCTTGCTTGAGGCCATACAAAGCCTTCTTCAATTCGTAGACATGATTCTCTTTTCCTTCCACTTCAAAACCTTGTGGTTGTTCCACATATACTTCCTCTTCTAAGTGCCCATTCAAGAAGGAACTTTTCACATCCATATGATGTATGCTCCAATTCTTTTGAGTTGCTAATGATATCAACATTCTGATGGTATCTTGTCTTGCAACTGGTGCAAATTTCTCTTCATAATCAATCTCATACTTCTGTGTGAAGCCTTTAGCAACTAATCTTTCCTTATGCCTTTCAACACTTCCATCACTATTATGCTTAGTCTTGTAGATCCATTTGGTGCCAATCTTCTTCTTGTCATGTGGAAGCTCTATAAGCTCCCATGTATCATTCCCATGAATAGAATCCATCTCTTCTTTCATTGCTTGCATCCAAACCTCATTAGTACATGCTTCCTCAAAACATGATGGTTTAAAATCAGCCTTGGTAAATAAAGCAAAATTAACTATCTCACCTGTTGGATTTTCTTCATGTGCTTGATTTGCACTCCTTTGATAAATATCACTCAAACTTCTTACCTTCCTTCTAGAACTTGGAGTTGAAGTTGGACTTGCAATTGGAATTGAACTTGGACTTGAAGAATTAGATGAGGGGCTACTTGGTGAATTTATAGCACTTGGAGCAACAACATTAGTGGGCAGCTCATGATCAATATCATCATTCAAAATAGATTTTGACTTCTCCATATGGCATTTTTGATGACCATAAACTCCCCCTTCATCAAAAATCACATCTCTTGAAACAATACGCTTATTAGTGAGAGGGTTAGATAACCTGTAAGCTTTTCTTTCCTCACTATACCCAACAAAAATATATGACTCGCTTTTTGCATCTAACTTTTGTCTATTCTGATCAGGTACATGAACATAGGCTAAACAACTAAAAACTTTGAAATGATTAACATTAGGCCTTTTCTCATACCATGCTTCATAAGGAGTCATCTTCTCAAGTGCACTGGTGGGACTTCGATTGAGAATGTACAATGTTGTAGCAACTGCATTTCCCTGGCAATAAGAGTTACTCAATCCCTTGGTTTGTAACATGCTCCTTGCCATTTCAACCACTATGCGGTTTTTCCTTTCAGCTACCCCATGCTGTTGAGGTGTGTATGCAGTGGTGAGTTGCCTCTTGATGCCATTCATATCACAATAATCTTTAAAGGCTCTTGAACAAAATTCATCTCCATGATCCATTCTTAAACATTTGATTTTGCACCCTTTCTCATTTTCCACAAATGCTTTAAACCTCTTGAATGTATCAAGGGCTTCATCCTTAGCCTTCAAAAAATACACCCAACATTTTCGTGAGTAATCATCAATAAAAGTGGTAAAATATGATTACTTACCCAAAAATTTTGTTTGCATAGGACCACAAATATCAAAATGAACTAGTTGAAGTGGGTGATGGGCCCTCCATGCATTGCCCTTTGAAAACTTTTCCCTTGCATGCTTTCCTTTAGCACATCCTTCACAAACCTCCTTGTGCTCTTCAACCTTGGGCAAACCATAAACTAGTGCTTGTGATGTCAAAAGCTTCAAACTGTGAAAATTTAAATGCCCATACCTGATATGCCACAACCAACTTTTATCCTCATATGCCATATTGGCAAGGCTGTTGGTATGTTTGATGTAAAACCAAATCTCAATGGAAACATCCTATTTTTTGTCATAGGCACAACTGTGACCACTCTATTGCCCTAACTCTTATCATAAATTGTACATTCTTATTTTCAAAGACAACTCTATAGTTCTTCTCACACAATTGTCCAACACTTAACAAATTATGTTTTAACTCAAGAGTGCAATAAATGTTTTTAACACTCTTCATACCTTCTTTTGTGTGGACCTCCATAGCTCCTTTTGCAACAACATCCAATGATTTGTCATCACCAAGCTTAATCTTTGACTTGAAACTTTCATCCTTTGTTGAAAACAACTTCCCATTTCCTGACATATGGTTAGAGCATCCAGAATCTAGGTACCAAACATCTTTACTAGTATTTTCACCTTTAGCATAAGATAAAAATAAATGATCTGGAGTATTTTCATCACCTTCTTGAGTATAATTAACACTTTGACCTTCTTTTAATCTACATTTTCTTTCAAAATGGCCATACCTATTACAATGGTAACATTGAACATTTCTTTTATCAAATCTGCCTCTACCTCTTCCTCTAGAACCACCTCTTCCTCTTGAGCCACCTCTGCCCCTACCTCTTGAATTATTTTGATTTTCACCTTTACCTTGGCCTTGATTGCTTTTGCTACTATTGCTTCCATCTTCATTCTTTGTGGTTTCTACTTTGGAGGAAAAGGATTTTTCAACACTTTCTCCAAAAGAATTTTTTAGTCTTTCTTCAAGAGACTTCAAAGATCCAACGAGGTGATCGAATTGAAGGGTTGTCAAATCCTTATTTTCTTCTATGATAATGGCAACATGATTCCATCTTGGTGTGAGAGTCCTCAACACCTTTTTTATCATAACCTCATTGTTCACAATTTCACCAGGTGTAGCCATCTTATTGACCACGTCTTTAACTCTGACACAATATTCACTCACACTTTCAGCTTCTTTCATCTTTAAATTCTCGAATTCTCTCTTCAATGTTTGTAACTTGATAACTTTGACTTGATCACTACCTTGGCAAGCTTTTTTTAGTCTTCCAGGCATCATTAGCTATCGTTGCACCTGCAATTCTTGGAAATACACTCTTATCTAGAGCTATTTGAATATGAAACAAGGCAAGTGAGAATTCTTCTTTTTAGCCTCCTTCTTAGCTATTCTATCATTGGCTGAGAGAGCATTCCACTCAGCTAGCTTTTGGTAACCTGATTCAACAATCTCCCACAAATCTTTTCCTATCAAAAAAGTCATCATTTTTATGCACCAATAATCATACTCATTTCCATCAAATTCTGGAATGGGCAAGGTGTTAGAATTCAACATGATAATCTTTGATGAAATTCCAACTACTAGATCTTAAACCCAAAAGAAAATACCTGGTCTGATACCAATTGTAGATTCAAAATTGAACCCCCTATTTTTTACAGCCAGCTGATAAGCTCATATAATTTAACAGAAAACAAATGAATCACAGTAAATACTTACAGCTGCAATGAATATCAATGAACATAAAAAACTAAATTAATCACACAATAATTCTTGAAGACAGAGTGCTATGTTTCTTATCAGACATATTCTTGTATTGCAGCTTAACAAAAATTACAAAGAGGCTGGGTATAAATAGAATTCACAGCCTTGCAAGGGAAGCAAAAAACTTTGCGAATAAACAACCTAAAACCAACGCATGTCAATAGGCATGCTTTATTTGCTGTCATGCTTTATTCGCAGAAGAAAAAAAACTAAAAATAAAGATTTAAAACAATCTAACTAAAGATAGACAAAAAAAATGCTGTATAGCGATGAAAAGAAGATTGAGAGCCAGGCTGAAAAAAACGGAATCTTCGTAGCATCAATTATCTTCAATTATCATATTCACATGGAAATCACAGTTCTTTAGGTGTGCTAGTGAGCAGTATGAACATATAATTTGATTGATTAATGAAAACTGTGATTAAGACGGAAGTCAATAAGAAGCCTCACAAATACACTCACAAAGCCTTAAAGAGCATGGCTTGATGAATTGAAATGATTGAAGGATGATCTGCATGAATGAAAACAATAAACCATTATTCTTAGCCTTAGTGATTTGCATGGTTTCCTTAAATCTTTCCAAAGGAGAACTGATATCAAATTATCACAAAGAAGAGCTTTTTAAATGATTGAAGACTAATGTTGATTTGCTAGATGATGGAGTGAGAGAATGTTTCTTAGACTTGGGGTCATTTCCAGAGGACACAAAGATCTGTGCTGATGCACTATTAGATATTTGGGTTTATTTTTGAAAAAAAGAATGGCAGGAAGCCTTTGCCATTATATTGGAACTTGCGAGACAAAACCTGTTGAATTTAACCAGCAATCCAGGGTAACTACCTATCTTTTCATTTACAGATTTTTTGCTAACAGTTTCAAAATTATGTTGACATGGTGGTTGCACTTATCAGGAGCGAGCTGTTGTAATTTCTGGAAGGTTCTAAGTTGTACTTTTTCTTTAGCATTTACGTAATGAGGAGGATTTTGGCCTTGAAAGGGGTGGATGGATACAGATCAACACTAATAAATAAATACAAACTCAACAATTCATGAATAAACACACACACAAATAAAACATGAGTTGTTGCTCCAAATATTTGTATTTTATTGCTTGTATAAAAATGGTTTACATCTGCCTCTTATATAGAGGACTTTAGATACATTTAGAATAATCTAGAATATAGGCTGACATATTATTTTACCTTGGCCGACATAAAATAAGTTTCTAGAATTTACCTAACCCTAAACTTCTAGAATTTATCCAACCCTAACCAACATAAAAATAACTTCTAGAACTTTACCAAATTTTACTTTATTCCTAATCTCTAGTCCAGCTGGAACCTCTAGAAACTTCTAATTTAATTAATATTTTTACATCTCATTTGAGGGAGAAATTACATTTCCCAACACTCCCCCCTAATTTCGACCTCAAATGCTACTGCATAAATTTCCTTGCTCTTGACTGTTGTCTTTGCAAATCCTTTTCCTTGCTTGATATCTTCATGCCTGATGATGCCTTTGTCTTTGTCCAAGTCTTCAAACTTCAAACCATCTCTATAATCTGCAGATCTCTTTCCTCAACCCTTTTCAACTCTCATCCCACTGCTGCGGCAGTCATTCAAACTTCAAATTTTCAGAACTTCAAACTGGAAGTCTTCTTCTCTGCAAACTCACTATCTGTAACTTTCCACCTTCTTTGATGTCTTGTCTTTCCATGATTGCTATCATCTTCAAACTTATTATCAATTATGCCTTTTGAAAACCTTGCTTGATTGCCATCAACATTCACATGCAAACTTTTATACTTAAACAAGTTTTTGATCATACCTGTAATTTTCTGCCAACTCGATTCGTAAACCCATCCACTATCCATTTTCATACAATCTGACATAGAATCTTTCTTGCACTTCCTGTTCCAACATGTCTTTTTAGAATGACTCTTCAAACCACAAATACTACAAGGATGTAAGTCCCAACATCTATCCTTCGTATGTCCTTTCTTGTTACAATGACAACATTGCACACATTCCATTTCTTTAACAAATTTGGTTACACCTGTATTATTTCCTTTACCTGTCACATATCCAAGACCTTCATGCTTTGGCCTCATTATTGGCTTAATTGGCTCTCTCATCCCTTGATCATGCCTTCCTAA
>VDFB02322660.1:0-15182 GCA_007258455.2 Sequoia sempervirens | reverse complement strand
ATGATTTCATTTTGTGTGATTGATGATCCACTTATGACTTGTGCCCAAGATTTGGCCTCCTCTATTTGATCCTTTAGCTTACTTTCGCTTGTTACCATGTCTGAAATTGCTGATTGGATTGCTTCTAGTTGTGCTGTGTCATTTCCCAACGCTGCTTCTGAGTTCTTTTTTTCTGTTGCTTTTGCTTGTTCTAACACTTGCTTTAAAGTGACCAGCTCTTCTTGACCTCTTTCCATCTTACTTTGCAAGCTTATTACTTGCTCCTTAAGTAGCATGTTTTCCCTTACATGATTCCAGTTGGCTTCTAGTATTTCTTTTAGCTTGGAATCATCACGCTGCCCTTTCATTTCTAAGAGTTCAACCCTTTTTTTCATGCCCATGAGCTCATTCACGTAGAGCTCAGATGACCACAGCAGAGGAGTGGTTGTTGGACTGTAGGAGTCCAAATTGTCTTGGGGCATTTCTGCTCCATCCCCTTTGCTTATTGTAAAACTTCCTGTTTTGTTTTGGGTTGGCCTTGGAGCCTCTTGAGATGACAAATCTCCCTTTTTTTACCCTTATCATCCCCTTGCTCTGTTTGGTCATCTATTAAATGGGGCATGTTAATAGCGACACTTACATTGTTTCTACCTTTTGGTAAGATCATGATGAGTTTTTTCTTCTGTGACAGTTTCAGTTTTTTGTTTTGCCTACGCCTTAAAATCCCTTTATACTGCTTTGCGTTCACAAACACCAACTTCTCCTTTGTGCCAGTTGAAAAAACATGAGGGACCTCCGGGTAAAATGAATTCCAAGGCCTGATCAAATCATCTGTTTGAGAGCTCAAGAGTGAGATTGCAGGTCCTTTTGTAGCTTGTAATGAGTGATCCCATGGGATAAGTATACCTTCCTGGTAAAGCCTTCTTATCCAAGAGGCAGCTAACTGCATTTGGGGACTGTGTATTGACTCACAGCCACCCGATGCAAACTCTGCAAGCCCTATATTCAAAGAGTGTGCATTTCCAAATGAAAAAGGAGTTATTTCCCCTGCAGGTCCCTGATTTTCCCCAGATGCGGTAGCCTGAGATTTTACTGATTGTTTAACCATGATTTACCGTGTATTAAACCACTATAGATTTCAACCCCCCCTGATTTTGAGTTGCAAAAGAGAGACAGGAAACTGATAAAACAAAGAATCACCAGACAAGAGAAAGAAGCAGGGCCCACATCAAACCTGATTGCGAAGAAGACAAAGCGAGACTTTGCTTTCACGGGCAGACTTTAAAAATGTTGATTTTCCTTGAAACCAGGCCAAAGGTTGTCGGTTTGGTCACGTTCTGCCTTTTTGTTGTCTCACCGCACTAATCCGCACAAACCTCCAAAATCACGTGGACTCGCTACCCGGAACGCAGATCCTTGAAGGGTGTTATAACTGGACAGGGAACGGGCATCCACCTACAGGTGGCAAATGCACAAGGGTGGGGGATACATACCATCCCCTTTCCTCACGAAAATGATTCACATCAATAAGCACACTGTGCCATGTTGTAGCAGGGATTATATCAATTGGGTAATTGCTTTGGGGGCTCAAAAAACATATTGGTAAAAGAGAGAGGGGACTGAAGGAGTAAGGGGTGTGAAAAACTGGTGGGTAGTGAGTGGGCGTGGGAGAAGCATGAAGATTGAAGGCGGTGAAGCGGCAGGACTGAGAGTTAACTTCTCGTTCATCACCTACAAAGTATGGGTGAAATTTCATGTGATAATTCCAATACCTAAATGCCTATGCAGAGATTTCATATCCATTCAAGCTTGCCTTAATGAGAGCACTGGGCAGAGAGATATGTGAACACAAATTTGTCCTTGTATAAGATAGATTTAATGCCATGAGTTAAGCAAAGATGGTGGTTTGGGCAATGCGAGTTAGTTCTGTGCTTCCATCCAACATTTGAAGTCACAGTGAGTCTGAAAGAAACGGACAAACCTCATCATCTTCATCATTGTCATTGCATTGAGCTTTTATTCTCCCCTCGTTGCCTTCTCTTGTCTATTCAGCTCTTAAGGCCGGCTAAGTCACCACCCTTGGTTAGAAATGCCCGAGTGGCAATGTTACGTGGGACAAAATTCCGAACCCCAAATCCATTTGCAAATATGTCCTGCAAAAGTGTGAGATTTCTTTGTTTGTGTTGTAGGTAATGGGAATTGTTGGAATATCAAGGTTTAGAAAGTAATCTTAGTGAGTTTTTAAGGGTAGATTGGATGGTCAAGTTATTTCAAAGGTGGTTACAGGTTTGATTTTTCTAGATTTACTTCATATGGGTGGAGGGCAGTTCATGTTGATGGAGGTTATAGTAGCACATGTAAAAACTTCACTTCACAGATCCTACCAAGTATTGATTCCTCTATTTGAAAAAAAAAAAGCCTTTGTGAGTTATTATTTAATATTGTTGTTCAAATAATTAGTTTCCTATAATTAATTTGGGATAGTTTTTAAAAATTAGAGAAATACAATATTTTGTATACATGTGTACAATTCAATGTAAAACTGCCATTTTTCAAGGAAATATGATGTAGATTCAAAATAATAGTGAAGATAAATACCTACACTAAATGTCAATCCTATACCTACACTAAATGGTCAACCCTCTACCCTACACAATTGATGTTTTATGAAGAATTTCTATACACAAGCTCACTAAGAGATCTCAAATGATTAAATAGTCTAAAATGTAGATTCATTCTTGACAGCTTGAAGTGCATCTACATCATCCCTTACAAGAACTATTTAAGCCACTTTAGGCAATTCTTTCTATCTAGAGGTCAATTTCCATATTGATAGCTTTGTGATCCCATTCATTGGCAACATTATGCCCTCCAACGTGCATGGGATTTAGAAGCAGGGTTCAACTTTTAGGGTTAAGATGACTCTTGCTGGATTTGATGGATTTAGAATACAGGAGTTTGATCAAAGCTTATAGTTTGTGGGCTAAGGGATTGAGGACCGATTTTAGACATAGGGTTATCTATAAGTCCTCTATTATCCTCCTTTGGCTTGTGACCCTTTTCAAATAAAGAACCAAACCTAAATAAATGGCCTATGTTCCATCGTTCATGGGCTATGCAATTTATCCAATCTATGTTCATGGATAGAAAATACAAATAAGAAAAACTCCAGAATACTGTCGAACTGGGATATATATTGCCATTTATAGTATGATTGCTTAATCCCACTTTTTTGAGTCCTTTAAGGAATATAAAGTTGATGGTTGTGTAGAGTTAACTAGTGCACACACACACACACACATATATTAATAATATATAAAATACATCGAGAGATATCCTTCTCGAGGTGCCTATTTTTTAATCAATTCTTACATAAAAGTTCAATAGATTCCTCAAGAAGGATATCTCTTGGTGTTTTTTATATATATTATTAATAAATATATACATGCTAGTAGCATATGTAGCACAACATGTACAACATTAAATGAACTAAGGTTAGGGCTAGTGGTAGGGGTCAAGTTAGGGTCAAAATTAGAGTTAGGTTTGGGGATGGAGTTAAGGTTAAGGTTAGGGTTAGGGTTAGGGTTAGGTTTAAGGTTAAGGTTATAATTAGGGTTAGGGTTATGATTAGGGTTATGGTTAAGGTTGTGATTAGGGCCAGGTTTAAGGTTAAGGTTATAATTAGGGTTAAGGTTAGGGTTATAGTTAGAGGTAAAATTATAGTTAGGTTTAGGGTTAGGATGATAGTTAGGGTTAAAATAGGGTTAAGGTTAGGTTTATGGTTAGGATTGGTTTGGGGTTATAATTAGAGATAGAATTAGGTTTAGGGTTAGGGTTAGAGTTAATGTTATAGTTATAATTAGGGTTAGGTTTAAGGTTAGGGTTAGGGTTAGGATTAAAGTGAGGATTATGGTTAGGGTTGCAATTTGAATTAGTGTTAGTTATAGAATTAGGGCGAGTTAGAGTTAGAGTTAGGGTTAGGGTTAGAGTTAGAGTTAGGGTTAGGATTATGTTTATGGTTAGGATTGGATTAGGGTTATAATTAGAGAAAGAATTAGGGTTAGGGTTAAGGTTAGAGTTAATGTTATGATTATAATTAGGGTTAGGTTTAATGTTAGGGTTAGAGTTAGGATTAGAGCGAGGCTTATGATTATAGATAAAATTAAGGTTAGGGTTAGGGTTGCAATTGGAATTAATGTTAATTATATAATTAGGGTGGGTTAGAGTTAGAGTTAGGGTTAGAGTTAGAGCTAGAGTTAGGTTTAGGGTTAGAGTTAGAGTTAGAATTAGGGTTAGGGTTGTAATTAGAATTAGTATTAGTTATAGAATTAGAGTGGGTTAAAATTAGTGTTAGTGTTAGTTTTAGAATTAGAGTTAGTGTTGGGGTTAGAGATAGAATTAGAGTTAGGGTTCAAGTTAGAATTATTATAAGTATTAGGGTGAAGGCTAGATTTAGAGTAAGAGTTAGGGTTAGGGTTATGGTTAATTCCAACCCCAACCCTAATTATAATCCTAACCCTTGTCCTACTTCTATTGCTAATACTAACTATAATTATAACCCTAACAATAATTGTAACCCTATTCATAATCCTAATTCTAATAAAAAACCTTAATTCTATTTGTAACCCTAATTAAACCCTAACCCTAACTCTAATTGAATCTTAACCCTAGCCCTAACAAGTTAATTAATCCCCAATCCTAACCCTAATATTATCTTGAACATCTAAACCCCGATCCTAATAAAAACCTAACCCTAATTGAACGCAAACCCTAACCCTAGGATCTATCTTAGAATCCTAACCTAACCCTAATCCTAATCCTGTTGAAACTCAACCCTAATTGAACCAAATTCCTAACCATGATCCATTCAATTTCAACACTAATTGGAATATATATTGCCATTTATAGCATGATTGCTTAATCCCACTTTTTCGAGGCCTTTAAGGAATATAAAGTTGATGGTTGTGTAGAATTAATAATCTCACCGAGATGTGGGATTAAGTAATCATATGGTTTGTATTAATGTAGTTTTATTTTCTCTTTCTCCATAGAATTTTGTATTAATTTTATTTAGGTTAGGTGTTTGATTTTAGTACTTAGTATTGTCATTGTTTTATTCAACAATGTTGTAGTCTACTAGATTTTTTATTCTGGTTAGCAATCATTATAACCCTTCCTCTTCTTGATAAAATCTAGTCAGAGTGAGGGAGACCTTGAGGGTGTAGGATTCAAACTGTTGACCTCTAACTAACAAGCACTCAACAACGATTGGTCTATTGAACACACCCATATAGTTTATTTTAACAAATAAAGTTGTTGACTATGTTGACTAATGTATCCTAAATTTTGAGGTCTCTTGTATGTTGTACAAAATTTAAACTCAATATAGAGTCTTAGTTTGATACCACTAGAGGTTATCACTATATATCTGATTAGATAAATTATTTTTATATTTTTAGATTACTATAGAATTTTAATCATGAACAAAATTTTTTAGAGAAAAAATCAAAGAAATTTTATTGAAGTAAGAGGCTTATGGATTTAAACATATGAAAGTACATTTTTTACCTAAGAAACATCTTTAAAATTATTGTGAATAGAGGACAATTTGAAACTAGAGTTTTAATCTAAACTTATAAATAGAGGACAATGTGAAACTATAATCTAAATCTAAACTTGTTAGGGATTCTACAATTAATTATGGAAGATAAGTTTAAACTCAAAACATGAAATATTGTTGTTTATTGGAAAGTATGATGATGTCTAGACTGATATATTATTATCTTTAGTGATTAATGTGTGGTGGTTGATTAATGTTAACCATAGGACCATTGGGTAGATATACCAAATATGCTTGATAAAGTTGTTGCTTTATCTTCCTTGCTAAGGATACCGTTATAAGGTAATTTTACTCAAATCTATGTAACTTAATTGAAATAAAGGCTAAGGTCATTAATCAAAATTAGTAGGATATATGATATAGGTGGAATAAATAAAATACTAGAATAATGATATGGGATAATGTTTATGTTGAATTGCTTGAATTTTTTATGGAATCATAAATCTAATTAATCTAAAATTTAAGGGAATTATTTATAAGAAAATTATTGGTTAAGAACACAATAATAATAGATATTTCTTGGTACTTTTTAGATAGATATATTTAATATATGTATATACTATATAATATATAATATAGTTTAATATCTTAAAAATAAAAATGGACCTGACCCAAAACAACGATATGGGGTCATTACAAATAGGTAAGATAGTTCAATGCATCGGTATTTTTGTGCATTATATTTGGTTAATAATGATATGATTGGAGATTTATAAGATAATTTAGATGTTTTTGCATATATTCATACCTAGGTATGAATGATAAAATTAAAAGATCCCATGACTTATTACTTGTGACACAATGGAATAAAATTAGGAGATACATCAATTGATGCCACTAACATTTCAAATGTATCTTTTGAAATACTTTTTATGAGGTCATAAGAGTGTTATAGCATTGATTAAATATTGCATGTTTACTATAAACACTTGATGCTTGATGATTAATGTTAACCTTAGGATTGTTGGGTGGATATGTAGAATATTCCTAATAATGTTGTTGCTTTACCTTCCTTGCTAAGGACATTGCCATAAGGTAATCTCACTCAAACTTATGTAAATTTAAATAAAGGCTAATGTTATTAATCAAAATTAGTAGGATATAGATGGAATAAAGAAAAACATAGATCAATGATATGAGATAATGTTTATTGTAAGATACTTGATTGTATTTAAGATTTTTTTATATAATGAATTTAGAATTCAACACTCATTCATTGCAAAATATATGGAATACTAAGCAAAACTTTAAACCCTTTTGATTAATGCAAATAGTTACATTATTTTGAGTATAAGATTTAGGTCAGTTTGACCTAGGCGATCTTCAAACATAATTTATAATTAAAAAACAATAGTATGATTGTATATAATGCACTTGGAAGTGAATAGTCAATGACTACCCCAGGTCTCCCTTACACTTGAAATCTAAATAGTGTTTACTTTATGTGAAGGAGGACCTAGGTCGACAATTTTGGATGCACTATAGTAGGTTAGGAATCCTTCGCTACCAAGATAGTAGGGTTTTAGATCACTTAAGATCTACAATTAACTCTTGGCTATAAAACTTATGAATGGATAAAGGAAACTCCAAAGAGGATCACAACTTATCCATAGCCTAATACGCATTAGGTCTAGTGAAGATCCAAGTGTGGATATAGATAAAAGTGCCATAGGAAAGGTGTGTTACAAACCTAATTTTTGAACAATGTTGCTTCTCTTGTAGTTGAATTGAAACCTAGGTTTAAACTCCCTATATCTACTTGGAACACGCCTGCATTAGGACTAACAACTATAAATATATGTGTTGCTAAAGGTTTCCTTGAGTAGCTATGTGCATATTAGATAGTTTAAGGATTGCTAATCAATTTAAATTGGTTCCACCATCCTTGTTTGTAGATATGAGGTGTCTAGCTTGCAATCCACCACTAAAATTCACCCATAACTTTGCTATAGACTCGGCTCAAAAGTGTGCAATTGGGAAAAATAGATGTCTCGTGGCTTGCAACAACTTATAACTCCTTCCTAGAAGCTCCCATAATTGTGATTAGCTCTTGGAACAAACCTATCTCAGGTTACAATAGAAATATTAGATCTAAAAATGTAATTTGAAAGGAAAACTTGATAGGATAAGGTCAAGGGTTTCATCCCAACCTTAGAGGATAACTAGGGTTTACATCCTAAATATCTAATTCTCAATATTTATCCTAAAAATAAAATAAAATTTTCCAAATGAAGCACCCACCTCATAATTACAAGATATATACCTATTGGATAAGGCCCAAAACTTGGCCACCTTTTGAAATTCAAAATTTAACCTAAATTTATTATTATTTTATTTATAAATATTTATTAATTAATATGTTTATTATGGCATTAAAAAAAACCTTTTATTATTTTTCAGCACTGAGTTGACCTAATTAGGAAGGGACATGACAATCGTCCCTTCCCCAAATTGCTTGCCATTAGACAATTTTAGACTCAAGTGCTCAAAAATCTCCATTCATTCCCATGTAGCATCCTCAAGTGGAATATTCTTCCACGATTTCACCAAATAATCTTGAATGACCTTGTTTCTCAAATTTTGTTCTCTCACATCAATGTTAGCCTTGAGCACCAAAATCAATTTCCCTTCATCATCAAGGGGTGGCAGCTCTAATGAGGGTGTGACTTGCTATCCAAGGGCATTATTCAAAGAAGAAACATGAAAAACATTGTGGATCCTTCTATTTCTAGAAGTTATAGCTCATATGCAACCTTGACTAGATCCTCCTAATGATTTTAAAAGGTCCATAAAATTGTGGTTTAAGCTTCTCTACACCACTTCCCTTGAGGGATAAATGTCTATATGGCTATAACCTCAAGAATACCATGCCTCCCACCTCAATTTTTTTTTTTCAATTTGTTAGTTATCAATACACACCTTTTACTGGTTTTGGGATTGTTATAGGTTCTCTTTGAGTGCATTCACAATGCCTAAGATTTTTTGAACCAAATCTCTATCCATAAGAAATATACTATAAAAAAGAATCAAATTCATGAATGAATTATAACATCATAACCATAGAGTGCCTCTAAAGGATTCATACCTATACACATGTGATGAGTAGAATTGTACTAATACTTTGAAGATATAACATGAAAATGAGCATACTCAACCACTAGCTATTTATTTACCGTTGATTTGCAGGTCATGAAGTTTTAAAAATCTCTTCAAACAACCCAATTGTGACCTAATACTTTGAAGATATAACATGAAAATGAGCATACTTAGTGAGTCAATCTACAACCACATAGATGCAACTCACCTTGCATTTTTGTGAGTCCTATAATGAACTACATTAATTCCTCTCTAATTTTTATCTTGTAATGGGTAGGGATGAACAAACTAAATGAAAATACATGCTTTGTTTTATTTTGTTGACAAACCAAATACTCCCTAACATACCTCAAAACGTCACTTTTGAGCCTCTTCCATGAAAAATGCTCCCTTACTTGCTTTTATGTCTTGGTGTACCCTAGATGACCAAAAATTGGTGTGTCAAGACATGACCTCAAAATTTTCTCCTTTATCTTTGGTTATGCCACAAGATACACTTGATCCTTATAAAGAATGAGATCATCAACCACTTTGTACCTATCATTTTGTAGCTTTCCATCCAAAATTCCAATAGAAGATGTGTTCTTGGAATATTCAACTATTATAGAAACCTTCCAATTAGTAGACATATCAATCATAGAAAATAAATAATGCTTCATAGAGAGTGCATCAACCACCATGTTGTTATTTTCCTTAACATAATCAATGTAAAATTCATAGGATTTTAGCTTAATTTCCCATTTTTTGTCTATCATTCATTTAATCCTTCTAATTGAGGAATAAATTCAAGCTATTCCATTTTCACCATAAAATTCACACAAACCAAATACTTCTTGAACTTGGCTATTGCATGCATGATGAGTAGCATCTCCTTATCATATATAAAGAAGTTACTCTCTGAATCCTTGATATTCCTACTCTCAAATGCTATGAGGTGCTTATTTTTCATTAAAACCACTCCAATCCCCTCTCTTAAAGAATCAAACTCTAAAGCAATTTAGGAAGTGAAAAATCTGGAATAGCCAAAATAGGACATGAACTCAGTACCTCATTGTGCTTGTCCAAATATCTTTGTGTTGAAATTCTCCAAGAGAAGGCCCATTTATTCATAAAATATTTCAATGGGGTTGGAAGTTGTGGAAACCCCTCAACAAACCTCCTTTAGTAGCCGTGAAGTCTCACAAATCCTCTCAAATGTGACAAGTTCCTAGGCCTAGGCCAATCCTTTATCACCTTGATATTCTCCTCATCCACACTAACTCCTTGGGCAATGCCCTATGCCCTATAATATCTTAATAAAAAAAAACCCACATTTGGAAGCTTTGACATAGAATGAATACTACTCTAGTATGCTAAGCACCTCATCAAATTTCCTTAAGTGATCCTCCCACATCTTACTATAAATCAAGATGCCATAAAATAAAATTAGCATAAATTTCTTTAGTTGTAAAATAAATACCATATTTATGCATGAATATAATGTGGGAATGTGCATAAGTTAGCCTAATTGGCATGACTAGGAACTCATAATACCCATAATGACACCTAAATTTTTATTTGTGCTTATCCTCATCTCTGAACTATTTGATGATACCTTGATCATAAATCAATCTCTAAGAAGTATATGATATAATGAAGCTCATATATCAACTCATTGATCTTGGGTATGAGGTATATATTCTTGATTTTCTTCTTATTGAGGGCTCTATAATCAATGCACATCCTCATAGTACCTTTATTTTATTGACCAACACAATATAAGAAGTAAATGGGCTATAGATAGCTCGATTGTGTCCCATGTTCAAAAAATCCTTAATTTCCTTCTCAATCTCCTCCTTGTGCCTCCTAGGATGATATTAAGGTGTAGTGATGATTGGTTTCACTCTTTCCTCAAACTCAATCACATGATGGAAGCCCCTATCAGGTGGTAAACCTAAAAGAATTTTGCTAAACAAATTGATATGTTTATCCAAGATGAATTGGATGTCAACATGATAAAACATATCATCCTTGGATGGAACTGTACCTATAATCAAACACTCTATCACTCAAGAAACTTGGCATCTAAGAAAATCCATCTCCATCCTCTTAGTTAAAACAATCATGGAAACCCATTGGATAGGCCACAAAGAACTACCTCCTCATCAAATTTGAATGTCAACTCCAAGTTCTAATAATCCTATGTGTACTTTCCAAGTTAATGCAACCATTACACTCTCAAAATTAAATCCATTTCACCAATCCCAATCACATATAAATCATTTTGCATCTAATGCCCTTGTAGAGTCAAACCCAACTACTAAATCCTTTGGTTACATGGAATAGTAAACCATCAACTACTACAACATTAAAACCCTCAAAATATTATATCCTCAATCCCATCTTAGCCACCAATCTATCATCAATGAGTTTGTGGGTGCCCCACTATAAATTAAAACTATCAACCTATATTCTTGTAAGACTCCTCTAACAAGTGAAGAGGGTGATATCTAGGTTCTCTTGAAAGTGCTCCAAGTTTGCCACTCAAATGCTCTCCTCCTTGATCCTCATGATCAATATCATCTATAATAACCTTGGGTTCAAACTCTCTTACCTTAGAATCCTCACCGAAAACCATCTCTATATAGTGTGTATCCTTTTCCTAAACACCTATGATATAGCTACCATGGATCTCTAAAAGTGAAGTAGTTTTTTCCTTCAAATTTCATTCTTGGATTCCTCAACCTTGTTTAGTGTTAGAGGTATTTCCGTAGGTTGAGGGAAGATCTTATGAGGAGGCTTCTTATGTTGAACTGGCGGTGCATTCTTGGAGTATAATTTTCTTGTCACTAAATCCTTCAAATTTAGAGCTCTCTTGATGAATTATTGCAAAGAACTCAGATCAAATACCTTTACCAAACCCTTAATTGGTTTAGTCAGACAATCTACAAAAATAACGAGTCTCCTCTCTATCACATATGGAACCATCATTAATAGTTTTTGAAGCTCTGCCACATAATTCTCAACTATGTCTTCTTGCCTCAACTATGCTAAATCCATGAAATGAATCTCTAGATTCTTCTCCATAAATATTTAATTGAAATCCTCTAGAGTAGTAATTGAGCCATGTCCTTGGATCACCATGTCATAGTACCACCACTCATGAGTAATATCCTATAGGTGAAGGGTTGAAAACTCGATTGATTCCTTCTCATACATGTGGTTTAGGGAGAAATATATGTATCCACTTTCTACAACCAAACTCTAGTTGTAACCCCATTGGATCCATCATAGGTGGGTATAGTGATCTTTCCCAATTGATGTTGTATATCTTTCCTTGGATAATCTTAATATCTTCTTCCCTACGATGATCATTTCTTGTTTTCATATCATAATACTCCATGAATGATGAGTCATGATGAATGGATGGGTTTAGAGTACTATAATGTACATGATACCTTTCCATCTCATCCTCAAGTCTTGCTAGGGCTTGCTTCTCTTCTTCAAATGGATCCTCTTCTTCTCTTTGATTTTTTTTGAAGTTGAATGTCTTGGTTGGTGAATTGTTGAGAATTCATCATAGCTAAGTGACTTCCTTCTATACCATTCAGATTATAGATTCCATCAATTCATTGTTGATTCATTCCTCTCAAATTCCTCACAATATTTTCCATAGAATCTCTCATTGTGGATTGAAATTCCCTCACCAACTCTTTTTTTTTCACTCCTAATGACCTCCTAGATGTTGATTTCCTCATTTCTATCACCCATGGCTTCTTCATTTCTCTTTTTCCTTCACCACTACCTGATTTCAAAATTATTTTTTGCATGAATTTGCATCACACACAACCCCACAGTTGGAAAAAAGGTGGATCTGATACCACTAGAAGATGATTATATTTAGGAAAATAATTTGATCCTGAGAATTCAAAATTCAACACTCATTCACAACAAAATATATGGAACATTGAGAAAAAATTTAAACCCTTTTGATTAATGTAAACAATTACATCATTTTGAGTATAATATTTAAAGGTTAGTTTGACCTAGCCAATAATTAAACTTAATTTATAATTTAGAAAACAATAGCATGAAAATACAATGCACATGGAAGTGAACAATCAATGAATTCTCTAGGTCTTCCTTACACTTAAGATATTAATTGCATTTAATTCTTGTGAATGAGGACCTAGGTATGAAATTTTGGATGCACTATAGCAAATTAAGACTCCTTTCATTGCTTAGATGGTAGGGTTTAGGCTCGATCAAGATTTACAACTAACTCCTTATATAACAAAAAAAAATTAATGGATGAAGGAAACACCAAAGAGGATCACCACTTATTTGTATCTTAATATGCATTAGGTTAGGTGAAGATCCAAATGTGGATATAGCTAAAAGTGCCTTACGAAAGGTGAGTTATAGACCTTCCATCCGAATGATGTTACTTCCCTTGTATCTGAATTGAAATCTAGGTTTGAATTCCTTATATCTGCATGGAATGCACCTACACTAGGCTTGGAAACTCTAAATATAGGTGTTGTTGAAGGTTTTGTGGAGAATCTATGTGCATATCAAATAACTTGAGGATTGTTGATCACTATCAATTGGTTCCAACCTCCTTGTTTGTATATCTGGGGTGTCTAGACTATAGTCCACCACTAAAATTCACATAGAAATCTACTATAGACCCTTAGAAGTGCCTAGATAGGTGAAATATATGGCCTAAAAACTACTTGGCTTATAAATTCTTCCCAAAAGCTCCCAAAATATCAATCAACTCTTGGAATAAACTTATGTTAGGCTAAAATGGAAATCTTAGATCTAAAAATACAATTTGAAGGTAAAAAATGAAAGGATAAGGTTAGGGGCTTTGTCCCAACCTTAGAGGATAACCGAGGTTTGCATCCTAGCCAACCATTTCTCAAGATTTCTCCTAAAATTCAAATCAAATTCTTTGAATGAAGCACCCGATTCATAATTGTGAGATATATACCTATTGGAAATAGGGTGCTAGGGTTAACTATTATTTATTTTATATTTATTAATATATTTTATTTTTAAATATTTATTAATTAGTATATTTATTATGGTGTTAAAAATACCTTTTATTAGTTTTAGGCATTAAGGTGACCTAGCTAGGAAGGGATGTGACATTTAAGTTAAATTATTTGATTTTTTATGGAAATATAAGTCTAAACTATTCTAATATTTAAGAGAATTAATTATAAGAAAATGATTGGTAAAGAATAATATAATGATGGATATTCCTTAGCATTTTCTAGATAGATGTATTTAATTTAGTATATGTATAGGAGCGAACCTACACCCCCCTAACAAATTCCCCTTTCACATCCTCCACCTTAGAAAAATCAAATCCCACCAAGTAATTCCACGTCCTCATTCCGTACTCGATCAACTTGGCACTTGTTTTTAGTGTCAATGGGGGAACTTTTGTTGGGGACGTGCGTGCGACACATGGACATCTATGCGGTGTGTTGTTGTCTTGATAGGATTCCTGCCTCTGGAATTTGCAGAGGCATTACGTTCTCCATTGGGGACGAATTGTAACACCCCAATGCCTTCCTACCGACCTTTGAACAACTCTTTCCCTCCCAAACTTTCTTCAAATGGCTATCTTTCACTTTCAATCCATCTTCTTGGAAATTTTGGATCTTCTACACACTAATTCGATCCTCTTCACATTCTCTACACATTCATTCACTCTAGCTTCATGTTTTTCTCTATACTCTTGCCACTTGCTATACTATTGGCTTCATGATCCCAACAATCACAACATTCTTCACATCTACCATAGAAGTTGCAACTTGGTGTCTTGCGAGACTACTTTCGGTGTTGTGGCTACATCAGCTCTGCCATAGTTGTAGATTGAGTTCCTTTGCTCGATGGTGGTAATAGTTCCTTATTACTACTTTGTTGTTGGATTTGAGTAGCTTAGTGCCTCTCATAGTGCTTGGTTTCATTTCCATTCCAACATTATTTTCTTTATTGCATTTCTATATATCTATCTATCTGGCTATCTGTGGAGGTGAAAACACCAAAGCAGTGGTTTGACTGTGGCAAACCCCTATAAAACCCCAACATTTTTCCCTTCTTGGCTATGTGTAGGTACTCGTTCATGGGGAAACCTTGAGTGGGTCACCATATAAACTATGAAAACCTTGGGGGATCCTATGAAATTTTTGTCTAATGTACATAGAAATGGCCTCCTTTTTACATCTATCCATCCCATCTGTGCAACCTGCAAGTGGATCTCCTGCCATAAATTTCACCTTGCAGGATTTGTCAATGTATTATAATAGAGAACCATATCCCTTATACATCTTTATGTCTATACGGATGCTAGTGCATATGTGAAACACCATTGTGCTATGTTGTCGTCCCTATTTTGTACTGTTGTCCTCTAGTAGAGAGCTATTTGAGGTATCATCTAAATTCCAAAAATATGCTCGATTAGTCAGAACCTAGTTCTCAGGTTAGTAGAGTG